>OX465252.1:11832451-12046454 GCA_949987775.1 Aproaerema taeniolella | reverse complement strand
CAATGCTGCTGCTGAAGAGGGTCTGCGCATAAACGGTAATAAAACGAAAGACATGCGCCTTAATACCACTGATGCAACGCCTATCTATATAAACGGCAAAGCAGTCGAAATTGTGAAGCGCTTTACCTACCTAGGGAGCATTGTAGACCCTATGGGAGGTACAGAAGCTGATGTAGAAGCGCGTATCAACAAGGCAAGAGCCGCATACGCACAGCTTAAACCCGTTTGGACGTCATCAATAATCACACAAACAAAAATAAGAATATTCAACTCAAACGTCAAGTCCTCCTGTACGGATGCGAGACATGGCTCGTCAAGAATGACGTCACCAGCAAACTTCAGGTGTTCGTGAATGTTTACGTCGCATCCTGGGAATCTGTTGGCCACGAACCATCCCTAATGCAAGACTGTGGGAGCTAACTGACCAAAAACCAATGAGCAAGGAGATTCTTATAAGAAAATGGCGCTGGATTGGGCACGTCTTGAGGAGACCAAATAACCATCTGTCTAAACAAAGCCTTATATGGCAAGCTTGTGGTACAAGAAAGCCGGGCCGTCCCCGTACCACCTGGAGACGGTCAGTTGATAAAGAGGCTGCATCAACTGGTCTCAGTTGGAAAGACATCGAAGCTGCCGCCCAAAACAGAGAAGAGTGGAAATCCTTTCTGAGAGCCCTATGTCCCTGATAAGGGATAACAGGATTGCATGATGAACATCCATTGCAAGCTAAATATTACCCATTAGACAGATTGAAACTGTCCAAAAGCAAAGTGAAGTGATTCTACTGCAGAATACTGTCTGTCACAGACTACTTAGAAGGAAGATAGTTGTCTTAATTAATTTGGTGGATACCGGCACTGCACTGGACCACCCCTAACATGACCCACTGACCCCGCAAACTTGAGTTTTCCTAAGATGTCAGGACAAAGCCATCAAACTGATTCAATGAGCCTGAAATTTCACATGTGAGTGAGTGAAGAAATATAAGACGGTAAAACAGAACTTAGATACCACAAGCAAACTCAACTCCTCAATTTTTATCAAGTTACAAAATATATGCTTACGTTCCTTTTAATGTCTTTTCATTTTACATATTATTATAAAAGAAATGGTGTGTGTCTATACCTAGCGGTGCCCCGTCACTGGGCAAAAATGAATGCAATTATAATTAGCTCTAGATTTGTTCCATAACGGTGATATGTTAGACGCACCGAAACAGTGAAATACTGGAAAAAGTTCAGTGCATAATTGAAACAATGTGTTTTTGTTTTCAAAACCAATTTCTAGTTTTTCTTAGGAAAATGTCAGGTTCAGTTGTTATCTTGGAGATAGGCAGTGTTCTCTGGATAGGGAATCTAATAAGACAGCATAAATAAATATTTAAGAACTACTTAGTCAGTTAATTTTGAATCGCTGCTTTCAAAACCCAATATATTTATTTCAACAATATCTTGAAAATTACTGAATGTACTTAGTTAATCTTTTAATATGTTGAAGTAAACAAACACATACTAGGTGTACTGAAGCCATTCATATTGCAGAGTGCATACATGTGGTAACCTCATGTGCGGCCCTCTGTACTTTAGTATATAACAATTCAAATTCAAAAATAACTAGACTTACCCTAGTACTTAAGAATAAAAATTTGAAATATTTGGAATAAAACAATTTTTTTTTAAATAAGTTTTTTAATTCATATATGCACTCTAATTCATTCTCCAAAACAAGTCTCAATTCGTAACCCAAATTTCACTGAAATAAAGAATTATGCACAAAATTAACAATATTATAATTTCAGTAAATAAATAAAATAAATAAATACATATCTTTATTTCACTTTAAACAATTTAAAAGTAAGCGAGTCGCTAGTGTCTCCATTTAGGCTTTTCGCCTGTGTTTGGAGCCACCGCTCTTCGTGAGACCATTCTATTCTTAATTTTAAATCTATAGGTACTTATCACAAATTAACACAAAATAAAAATATATATCATAAATTCATAATGTTAGTAAAAGTTGAAAGAGAGTGTAAGTGTGTGTGAATGTGTGTGTGTGTGTGTTACGAGTGTTTATTAATGTAGGTATCTGATATATTCATATGTTATCTGAGGTGGAAGAGCCGCTGAAAGGCCAGCCCTACGACTATGTGTTGGGATCAGTAACAGTAAAATGAAATCTTCAGTGATTCAGTTCTCACCGTACCTACATGCCAGTCATGTTTCACAGCCTTGTAAAACGTGTGGCTCAGGCCAGCAGACCCACGGAACTTAAACAACGAATTTAGGTATTCTATGTATGCCAATATATAACACCTTCCTAGTGCCTATTGATGCCAAAAGAACCATATACAGGGTGTTAAGTAATTCGATCTTATCCTCTTGGGTGGTAAATAAGCCCATGAAACTGAACAACTTTCCCTAAGAACAAATGCCGAAATACAAAAAAAAAATTTTACTTCCCATACAAATTGCATCAGCTGATAAATCATTTTGTATGGGAAGTCAAAAATTTTTTTCGGATAAGATCGAATTACTTAACACCCTGTATAGTGCCTTCATAGTTTAAGAAATATAGGTCATTGTTTGTGGGTTGCTTCAAGCGCTTTGGAGCTATAAAACAATCTTGGTGTGCCTGCTGGGCGGAGGGTTCAACGCAGCAGACCAAACATCATAGCAGGCACACCAAGATCGTTTTATAGCTCCGAAACGCTTGAAGCACTAGGTTTGAAACTTTTTTCTCGATGGCACCAATGAAAGCATTTAAGCTTAGAACTAGTACCATGTCTCTAACTTTAGCCATTTCCGTGTACGAGAGGTGGGTCTGCTGAGCTGTTATCCATCCAGCAGTCCCACAAACAACGACCTTTATTTCTTAAACTATGATGGCACTAGATATTGTTCTTTTGGCATCAATAGGTACTAGGAAGGCATTATATATTGGCATACATAGAATACCTAAATTCATTGTTTAATTTCCGTGGGTCTGCTGGCCTGAGCTTGTGAAACGGGTAGAGCTTTCAAAGTATCACCGTTGTTTGTGAGCAATACTCCATACTCCACCTAAAATGAAAATAATAATAATAAAGCTTTATTCATTCCACATGCATTATCTAACATAACATTACATTGCAATTAAATTAAATCAAATCAATTAATATTATTAAAAATGCAAAGTTAATAAATGAAATTAAGTTAATTAAATTACTTTGTGTTCTTTTATTTAGATTCTTCATCATCTGTGGACCCTTTTGGGTAAAAGCCTCCTCCAAGTTATTCCACTCATCTCTATCTTTAGCAGCCTCCATCCATTGCTGGCCTGCTACTCTCGCTATCTAGTCGTCTGTTTGCTATGACATGAAAATGGATTTGGTTAATGAAAGTGGATTAATTGATTCTTATAAACTTATTAATTATTCCTGGCTTAAAATATTAGGTATATTGTGTATTCAAAAGTAACTAAATGGAAAGTTAAAGCTATTGTAGAGTTAATGACGGGGTTTTAGTAACTAAAAACCCCGTCATTAACTCTACAATAGCTGTGCAAATCGTATCCAATGTTTGCAAGTTTCCTGACATGCCAACCTTGGTTTCAGCTTCAATTATACATTTTAAACATTCAAGTACAAGTTTGTTTATGTGGGTAATGTAATGTAATGTTATTGCAATTCGACCAGAATCACGTAGCAAAACATTTAATTTTATTTGGGTACTTACGGTTAATGTTTTTAAGCTCAATACTCCCGCCAGGGAGTATTATGTTCCTTGGTAATCCTACACACACACACTTCTTGGTAGGTCATCAAAGGTAGGTTATGGCAAGCGGTATTCTTTATTTATCCCAATCAGTCAATCCTTTTTTAGGAATATTATTATGGCGGTCACTGGGTCATGTTACGGGTGGCTCTGTCTTCAAAAGTTATGACAATTTTGCCAATGCCAAGATTGGAATCTACAAGAGATCACGGTGCAAACAATTCTATTCTATTCTTGTGCATATATGGGTCTGTCTTTTTATGTAAGACAATTTTGCCAATGCCAATGTTGGAAACTAAAAGAGATCACGGTGCAAACAATTCTATTCTTGTGCATATATGGGTCTGTCTTTTTATGTAAGAAAATTTTGCCAATATCGAGGTTGGAAACTACAAGTGAACGCGGAAGAAAATTAAACAAACGGTAAATATTTTTGTTGTTGTCGTTTTTGATTCGCCTTTTTTTTTTTTTTTTTTTTTTGTTAAATTTATCCCTTTCGGGAAAGGCAAAGGAAACTATGTCCATACAGCCATGTCTTCAGTGAAAAATCTTCTTTCTTCAACTTAACCTAAGCCCTAAGCTCCTCATGTTCTGCGTAAAACCGGACAGCGTCTGTTTTACGAAAACTGGCGGCGAGAAGCACAACCGCGAGGATCTTTGTCGGTACCAAACGGAGCAGAAACACTGTTATCACTTGAATTTTTCATCACTACACGAATTTTAGTCAATTTACTGCATAATACACTATCACTATTACACATTAAACAACTTTTTCACGCCGAAAACGAAAATTCAATTGACAAAGCAACCGCTCACGCCGAGTTCCCGCCAAAGACCCCTTGATTCGCCTTACGATGACAGTCACAGACTATTTAGTTTATTGTTTTATTATTCGCATTGCGGCAGGCAAAGGTTAAGAATCGTACAGCCTTGTCATCCTATGCAGTTTATGCGTTTTAATGTGACTGCACGACCGATGACCCATTTTTATTTTTTTAGTTGTTTTCAAAGTAAACTATAAAAATGTCCATAAATCAATGTTAAGGGTAATTAAAATTTAAACATACATTGAAAGGTAAATTATAAGAACAAAGTAAAATAATACTGCAGCATAACAGAACGCACAGCTAAGTAATTTGAATTTGATGTTCACGCAAAATATTGAAGTTGATTCAAAAGTTACCATGGTTTAGTAGCCGTCAAAATCAAAATCAATTTTTTTATTGAATTTTGGCGTACTAGTGTGAAAACAAATGAAAGAACGACTTTCTCATGATACTTGCAGTGCGTTTTGTTTTGCTGCAGTATTTAAATGTATTCGTTGTTTTTCATTACTTATTGATCTTTATTTTGATTAAATTAAAACTAAATGTTAATTTTTAATGTAATAATTATTTTTTTACCTTGAAAACAAAAAATAAATTGATGGGTTCTAATATTAAAACGAATTGTCACTGTCACTGTGTCACTATTGAAAATGTTAAAATCAAGATGTTTCGAAGAAAATTGAGAAGTTTATTTTGTAATTGTAGCATAATTTAACAATATTTTTGAGTTTTTCGTGTAGTACGTGTGTTGGAATCTATGACATCAAAAACCTCTGCTACTTATCGTTGATAAAAAAAAATGTCCTGTCATTCAATTCTGTGATTTGTGATGTCGCGTAATAAATATTTAATTTACTGATTAATTCGTTTATTTGCACTAGTAGCCTTCCAAAACACTTCAGGTTATGGGCCCAGCGTCCTAGCCTGCTAGTGCAGCAAAAATAACGTAAAAATATAAAAAATCAGTAAAAACAAAAAATAGTTTGTGCAAAAATGGCTACGTCAAAATTTCATTCGAATATTCAACCACTATCAAAAACAAATTATGATACGTGGAAAGTTCAAGCGGAAGCAGTGCTTATAAAAGCAGGACTTTCAAAGTTCCTGAGCGCAACTGCTGCAAAAGAAGAACCAGAAAAAGACGCATTGGCCAGAGCCGAGCTATTGCTAATTATTTCTCCAAGTGAGCTAAAGCTGGTGAAGTCATGTAAAACCACACTGGAATTGTGGAATACATTGAAAAATGCATACGAAAGCCGTGGACCTGCGCGGATGGCGACTTTACTTAAAAGATTGCTTCAGGCGAAAATGCAAAATGGCGATGACGTGCGAGACCATATTAATAACTTTATTGATCTTGTAGACAAGCTTAAAGACATGGACGTGGAAATAAATGAAAACTTGCTCACAATTATGATGCTCTACAGTCTACCCGACTCTTATGAAAATTTTAGGGTTGCAATTGAATCTCGCGACCGATTACCGGCGCTTGAAGAGCTAAAAATAAAAATAATTGAAGAGAGTGAAGCGAGGAACAGAGATAGCCATGCATCAGGATCATCAGCAACGCAACAAGATGAAGCGTATTATAGCAAAAATAAAAAGGGAAATAAAAATAAAAACAAATTCAAACAAAAAGTAAAGTGTGACAACTGTAACAAGTTGGGGCATAAAACAAGTGACTGCTGGTTTAAAGACAAGTCAAAACATAAGCAGCAGAATAGCCTGTATTCTAAAGAATTATGTTTGAAAACATACAAAGAAAAAATTAATACCAATAATTGGTGTTTGGACAGTGGATGCACATCCCATATGTGCAATGACAAAAACCTTTTTCACGACATGACAGAGCTTAATGAAACTCTTCAGCTGGCATCTGACAAGTCAGAAGAAATAAAAGGTAAGGGACTAGTGAAAATGAAAGTACAGAAAGAGATTATCAATCTAACTGATACTTTGTTTGTACCAAGTCTAACCATGAATTTAATTTCGGTTGCTAAAGCCACAGAAAAAGGATGCGAAGTTATTTTTAATGATAAATATGCCACAGTGACAAACAAGTCTGGAGAAAATTTTTTAAAAGCTTATAAGGAAAACGGTTTATATTATGTAAATAATATGAATAATAAAAATGAAGAATCTCATTATACCAAAGAGAGTGATATTAATGAGTGGCACAGAAAATTAGGTCATTTAAATGAAAGCGATCTAAAGCTAGCTCTGAAAAATAAGATAGTAAAAGGGTTAAGCTTTAACATAAATGACAAATTAGAAGACTGTGAAATATGCGTGAAAGGAAAGATGACAAATTTGCCATATCCAAAAGAAAGGAGCGAAGAAACGAAAGCTAAAGAGAAGCTGCATACTGTACATTCTGATCTATGTGGTCCGATGCCAACACCAAGTAAAGCTGGTCACAGGTATTTCATTACTTTTATAGACGAATACAGTAGATATTGCAGAGTATATTTTCTTAAAAATAAAAATGAAGCTCTAGAAAAGTTTAAGGACTATCAAAAAGAAATGGAAAGATTTGCAAAGTGCAAAATAAAAGTTCTTCAAACTGATAATGGAAAGGAGTATTGTAATCAAGAATTTGACACTTACTTAAGAAATAATGGCATAGCACGAAGATTGTCAGCACCATATACGCCACAGCATAATGGTTTAGCAGAACGCAAGAACAGAACTTTGTTAGAAAAAGCACGATGCATGCTAATTGAATCAAATTTGCCGGAAAGTTTCTGGGCTGAAGCTATATTTACGGCCAACTATGTTTCCAATAGAGTACCAACCAGGGCTACCAATAAAACGCCTTTTGAAAGATGGGTTGGTTATGAGCCCTCAGTCAAACATTTCCAAATATTCGGAGTTGAAGCTTTTGTTTTAAATAAAACGAGAAAGCGGAAGTTCGCACCAAGAGCAGAAAAAGGGATTTTCATTGGATACTGTGAAAACGCCAAAGCTTACAGAATTTGGGTCGAAAATAAGCTGATAATAAGTCGTGACGTGAGATTTATAAATAAAATGTATTATAAAAATAAAGAAAATAAAACTGACAAAGAAATTGAAAAGTTTAGTGGTTTGCCACCACAGTTTTATTTAGAAGAAAGCATCGAAGAAGATGCAACAGAACCATTCGAAGATTGCGTCGAAGAAAATATCACAGAAACTGAAGCTTGTGATTCATATACAGAAAATGAGCCATCTACAAGTCAAAGGCCTGAAAGGACCAAGAAATCACCAGTTTGGGCAAAAGACTATGATATGTCCAACTTATGTGATGAAATAAAGCTTGACGATTCGTGGGAAGAAGCAATAAAAGAAGAAATAAAAGCCCATGTATTGAATGAAACTTGGTCTGTAGTGCCAAAAGGAAAAGATCACAATGTAGTAACGTGCAAGATGATATTGAAAGAAAAAATTGGTGCAGATAAAAAGGTCATAAGAAAGAAAGCTAGACTAGTTGCTCGAGGTTTTAGCCAAATACCTGGTATTGATTATTCGGAAACATTCGCGCCAGTAGTAAAATTAAGTTCCATACGAACTTTAATGGCCAAAGCTGCACAAGAAAATTTGAAGATAAGACAACTAGACGTTGTTACTGCTTTTCTTAATGGTACAATTGAAGAAAATTTGTTTATCGAAAAACCACAAAATTTAGAAAAATATTTAAGTGACATAATTTTAGAAGAAAGCTCAAATAAAGATCTTACCATTTTTACAAAAGCCAAAAAGATGTTGGAAGATCTGAGAAAAACTAAAGGAGAGACGACTTGTAAACTCAATAAAGCCATTTATGGACTTAAGCAGTCTGGCAGGCAATGCTTCAAGAAACTGGATGAAAGGTTAAAAGAAATGAATTTCAAGCCTGCAGCTGATCCATGTGTTTATGTCTCCTCAACGGAGCCAACACCTGTAATAATTTGTGTTTATGTTGATGATATTTTAATCATTCATAAGGACGAAAAAGCTATTATAAAGACTAAAAATGAGTTAGTCAAAAGATTTAAAATGAGAGATCCTGGAGAGCTAAAATATTGCTTGGGAATAGAGTTTGATTGCAAGTCAGACGTTATTGCCATGTCACAAAAGAAATACATTGAAGAAATTGTAGAAAAGTTTAATATGCAAGACGCCAAGCCAGTCTCCACACCGATGGAAATTAATTTAAAACTAGAAAAACAAACGGAGATAGATGAAGATTTACCGTATAGAAATCTCATTGGAGCCCTAATGTACTTGTCAGTTGCGACAAGACCGGACATCGCAAACGCCGTTAGCCGTCTAAGTCAGTACAATACTTGCTACGGTAAAGAACATTGGACTGCGGCTAAAAGAGTCTTGCGATATTTAAAAGGGACTAAAGATTTAAAATTGACTTTTCGAAAAACTAAAGATAAAACCCTGAAGGGGTATGCAGATGCAGACTGGGCATCATGCAACTTAGACAGAAAGTCATACACTGGACACTGTTTTATAAAAAGTGGAGCTACTATAAGCTGGGAGTCCCGGAAACAAAAGTCTGTCGCACTATCCACAGCGGAGGCGGAGTACATGGCGCTTACAGAATGTGCTAAAGAAGCCATTCACCTGCAAAGACTGCACGCTGACATTAAAGACAACCAAGAAAAGGTTATTATCTATAATGATAATCAAGCAGCACAAAAGTTATCCTGCAATCCTGTCATAACTTCAAAGTCGAAGCATATTGATATTCGTCAACATTATATAAGAGAAGTAACCGCAAGAGGTGTGATTGGAGTAGAGTACTTAAGAACTGAGGAGATGCCCGCAGATATTCTTACGAAGGCATTGCCTAAGAAAAAGTTTGAGGAGTGCCGGGTGCAGCTTGGGTTGGATCCTTAGTAGCAAGAGGTATTCTGATGAGGAGGAGTGTTGGAATCTATGACATCAAAAACCTCTGCTACTTATCGTTGATAAAAAAAAATGTCCTGTCATTCAATTCTGTGATTTGTGATGTCGCGTAATAAATATTTAATTTACTGATTAATTCGTTTATTTGCACTAGTAGCCTTCCAAAACACTTCAACGTGTAGTGGTGTTGAGTCGGAAGACGAATTCCACGTAAAACGTATACTGTTAAACTAACTACTAAAGGTTTCAAGACCAAGTAAGTTTTGTGGTGTTTTCCTATCGCCGTGGATGGAATTTCATCTAGAATCTTTTCTAAAGCAGACTTTCTGAGGCATGGAAAATATTATCGCCGCATTTTTTACGCAGCCATTGGTAAGATATGAGTTATCTATTTTAATATCATTGGTAATCTGCCTATCAATCTTCTGCAGAAGCTCTCGGAAGTTGTCATGGTTTTTTCTGTACTTAGAGATGTGTTGAAAATACCTTCAGTGGTAAAACGCAGGTAGGTAGTTATTCCAAAGTGTTGGTGAACTTATCTATTAGTTTTGTAGGCCTAACACAAAAATCTTAATATTGTTTTACTGAGATTGTTTGTTTGTTCTTCTTTCTTACAATTTCAAGTCAATATAATGGAGCCAAGCCAAAGTGTTATCAAATCTAACATACTTAATAATCATAATAAGCAAATATTATCATACCAACTTTTACATATACTTATCATTATTTATGAACGTACCTATGTCTGTTCTATGACACATTATTTCATCATCACACTATACCTATTCACTTACGTTCAGGCTTCACTCTGCCGGTCTTACAAGAAACAACTTAGAGCTGAGTGAAGCCGTTTTTCTACACACAACACTGCACAAACACACAAGTACGAATTGCTAGGACTTTGCAAATATTTCCTTTTAAAAGTTTTGAAGAAAACTTTAAAAGGAACCTAATGTTAAACTAAATGTGTCAACTCAATTCAAAATATCTTAACTTCATAGAACATTAAATGTTTCGACTGTCATAACATAACATCTTAGTGCTCCAAAGTCATCATCATCCTGACCTGCTAGCGGTGTTTTTTTTTGTCTCCATCTTTTTATTTAGTTTTTCTATTTTGCTCATCTTCTGTTTGTGTTACCCAAAGATAATATCAACACTAGTATTTTCTGTTTACATTCTTTGTGTTGTAATGTCTGAAGTCATTTTTTTTTTTTTATAAAAAACTAGCTTTTCACCCGGGACTTCGTTCCCGTGGGAATTTTCCCGTCAATTTTCCAATGTTTTTAATAGTTATTCTGCTATTCGGGATGGAGAGAAATACAACAAATCAAAAACCATGGAAACCGGTCCAGCCGATCTTGAGTTATAAGTGGTGTAACTAACACGACTTTGTTTTATATATTTAGATGGGTTCGCTCTTGACCACAATCTAGCTTAGGGAAAAGATGTGGTCGAGGATGTAGCGAACTCACCCAGAAGAAGCCTATTCACTCGTACTTTAAAGATATTTGGGTTGTATGAACTCGGAAATACAGACACCGGCAGGGAATTCCACTCCTTGGCAGTGCGCAATATAAAAGATGAAGAATAGCGCTCAGTACGTATCCGAGGGATCTTGACAAGATTAGGGTGATACCCGCAGTGCATCTGGATGTCCGATGGAAAAAAGGGGCAGGCGGAATGAGCCAATGCAGCCTCTGAGCACAGTCTCTGAAGTACATCTTATAAAAAACACATTTAGACTTCTTTTTTTACAATATGTTATTTCATTCTGAAGGAGATGAAGTTTTCCCAGTTATATTAAATAAGATGAAAAGAATTAATTAATCTGCTTTCATTAACTTAATTTATTTCCAGGTGAAGTGAGTCATCTTAGGTTTTGTAAAGCATGTGCAAAGTAAGCTTTTAAAAGATGACTGGCAAGCTTGACACTTTGGACCGGCCCTGCATTGTATGGCGCGCAGTATAAATCAGAGCTCAGCTTAAATTGGTAGTGTAAAGCGTGACCTGCTCTTGACTGTTCGTTAGTGACAGCGCCGCAACAACACCGCGGTCCTATGTCAACATTGACAACGCCTTAGGGCGAGCAATTCTTAGCGCGGGACCCTCGCGCAATCAAAGTGAAGTTTCAGCGTGAGCCGAGCGCGAGTTTGTCGTTATCGTGGTAAAGCTGCTGAGAAAAAAAAATCGAACTTTCTCAGGGATGTGGCTGCCTTTCATTAAGATAATTCTTCACGAACACAACTACTGCCATGTATGTACACTGAGAACACCGTCAATGATATGATAATTAATATTGTTGGAAGACTACCAATCAAACCAACATAATAACTTTGATTTATTGTGTATTGGGAACTTCCTAATAGAGTTACATGATTTTAACTAGTTGACAGTAAAGATACATAGTAAAAGGCTCTAGCACCAATCAAAAACTGAATGTATAATTTTTGGAATGATGGGTATTCGAATAAGAACAAAACTGAGAATGATGAAGATGGTTGAGAATAAGATGTATAGAGCCTGTTACAAGGACTTTGTTTGGAAAATGAGTGATACCTGATATAATAAGATTAACATGTATAATATATGAATAAAAAAACTTGTTCCACATAATTTTATTTTATTCCAATAAATTCTCCCAATAAAGCACCTAGTAAACTAAAAATCCAACTGTCATAATTCATCCAAGAAAAAAACTGTTGAAAATAAATACAGAACTTTCTCCGGAATGTCCGCAGTGTCTTATAGGTGAATATCACTTGTTGGAAGGTGCATTAGCATTACGTCTTGTGTATACTGATGAAGTCGAAGAGTTGAGTTTCCTCATGGTATCTAGAAGTTCCTTCAGGTGTTTATCCCATCATTTTCTATCTTCACTCACATGTACAAACAAAAATAAAAATTCAGGCACATTGAATCAATTTTGTGACTTTTTCCAGACATCTTAAAGAAAACTCAAGTTTGCAGTGGGTCTTTACTGTGCCAGTAGCCACTAAATTGATAAGGAAGATTATGTTTCTCCACAACATAAAGACTTCTTCTGCAATCAAATTGCTTTTGTATAGTTTCAGTCTGTCTAATGGGTAATATTAAGTTTTTATCTAGTAGTGGTTGCCCTCAAAAGTACTTAATCACCAACAGATTTTTGTTTTCGCCAAAAAGATTATTGTGATTACTGTAAAAACTTCAAATGTTTATCTCCACAGCAAGTTACAATGACAAGAGCCAAGGAGTTTACAAGACTACATACTCTTTGATACAAGAGCGAGATGTGAAATGAGATGGAAGGATGGGAAACATCACGCGGGAAAATTTAAAATACATACAAAAACAAAACTCAAAATTACGAAAAAAAAAAATTTTGTTTTCGAAGGTTTTCTTTCTTAGTTTATATACAAAATGACTTTCTAACAACAAATTTACAAATTATGTATTTTATTAAGCCGCTAAATAATGTTTTTCAAAGGAAAACTTGCGATGTTGACGCCGGAGGGGTCGCCTACTTCAAAAGCGTGATAATCAATTTCCATAGAGTCGGAAAATCCTTACATGGTACCAATTGTTTCATAAGAAAAAAAGAGTACGCATGAGATCGTTCATTCTTTCAAGCTTCGACTTAGACGGCCTGTCACGTGACGTGTCATGGCAGGCCAAAGTGAGATTTAATCAAATTTTGTCTTATGCTTCGTATGCTTCAAGATCTTTGAGAGCTTTGGGAACCCAAATTATATTTTTCTGACTTCTTATAGATTTCTTATATCCATATTTAAGATCCCCGACGTCATTCATTCTTATATTTTTCTCACTAGTTCGCAAACAATGCGTCCCCATGGTACCAATTGAATCAGCTTCCTTCCGTCAGCATCAAAATCAACGCGTCAAATTCACGCAAGAACGGTGGTAGCCTCCCTGACGGAAGGAAGCTGATTCAATTGGTACCATGGGAACGCATTGTTTGCGAACTAGTGAGAAAAATATAAGAATGAATGACGTCTGGGATCTTAAATATGGATATAAGAAATCTATAAGAAGTCAGAAAAATATAATTTGGGTTCCCAAAGCTCTCAAAGATCTTGAAGCATACGAAGCATAAGACAAAATTTGATTAAATCTCACTTTGGGCTGCCATGACACGTCACGTGACAGGCCGTCTAAGTCGAAGCTTAAAAGAATGAACGATCTCATGCGTACTCTTTTTTTCTTATGAAACAATTGGTACCATGTAAGGATTTTCCGACTCTATGGAAATTGATTATCACGCTTTTGAAGTAGGCGACCCCTCCGGGGGGGCTACCACCTAAGCCGAGATCATAGAAAATTGTCTATGGTTGATCATATTGGTACCATGTAAGGTCACGTGACTTATTTCGAAGTTGATTTTCCAAAGAATGAATGATGCCCATGCGTACCTATGCGTACCCCATAAAAACATTTTTTTGTAAATAAAGAATGAACTGATGTTTTTTTTTCGCCATCTTATCTCATGTTTATGTTCCATAAATATTGATATTTCTTATTCGTATACGAATATTCCTGAGCTTTCGGTGAACACCAGCGTATGTGGGCAACCACTACTACCTCAAGCTTGTCCAGCAGACTCAGCAGAGGAATAAAAGTGTCCAAAGTGATTTTTAGTCTCGAAGTATGAAGTGGTCTTGGATGCTGCTCGCATACTGATTCCTCGACTTCTCATCGAATACCTGTCATAATGTTTTTCAGCAGTATGAACATCCATATACCTGGAAGATATAGACTTTGCGGATGATCTCTACCTACTCGCTACTTCACGAGAACACCTCCAGTCCAAGGCCGACGATCTTGCCAATGCTGCTGCTGAAGAGGGTCTGCGCATAAACGGTAATAAAACGAAAGACATGCGCCTTAATACCACTGATGCAACGCCTATCTATATAAACGGCAAAGCAGTCGAAATTGTGAAGCGCTTTACCTACCTAGGGAGCATTGTAGACCCTATGGGAGGTACAGAAGCTGATGTAGAAGCGCGTATCAACAAGGCAAGAGCCGCATACGCACAGCTTAAACCCGTTTGGACGTCATCAATAATCACACAAACAAAAATAAGAATATTCAACTCGAACGTCAAGTCAGTCCTCCTGTACGGATGCGAGACATGGCTCGTCAAGAATGACGTCACCAGCAAACTTCAGGTGTTCGTGAACAAATGTTTACGTCGCATCCTGGGAATCTGTTGGCCACGAACCATCCCTAATGCAAGACTGTGGGAGCTAACTGACCAAAAACCAATGAGCAAGGAGATTCTTATAAGAAAATGGCGCTGGATTGGGCACGTCTTGAGGAGACCAAATAACCATCTGTCTAAACAAAGCCTTATATGGCAAGCTTGTGGTACAAGAAAGCCGGGCCGTCCCCGTACCACCTGGAGACGGTCAGTTGATAAAGAGGCTGCATCAGCTGGTCTCAGTTGGAAAGACATCGAAGCTGCCGCCCAAAACAGAGAAGAGTGGAAATCCTTTCTGAGAGCCCTATGTCCCTGATGAGGGATAACAGGATTGCATGATGAACATCCATTGCAAGCTAAATATTACCCATTAGACAGATTGAAACTGTCCAAAAGCAAAGTGAAGTGATTCTACTGCAGAATACTGTCTGTCACAGACTACTTAGAAGGAAGATAGTTTTCTTAATTAATTTGGTGGATACCGGCACTGCACTGGACCACCCCTAACATGACCCACTGACCCTGCAAACTTGAGTTTTCCTAAGATGTCAGGACAAAGCCATCAAACTGATTCAATGAGCCTGAAATTTCACATGTGAGTGAGTGAAGAAATATAAGACGGTAAAACAGAACTTAGATACCACAAGCAAACTCAACTCCTCAATTTTTATCAAGTTACAAAATATATGCTTACGTTCCTTTTAATGTCTTTTCATTTTACATATTATTATATAAGAAATGGTGTGTGTCTATACCTAGCGGTGCCCCGTCACTGGGCAAAAATGAATGCAATTAATAATTAGCTCTAGATTTGTTCCATAACGGTGATATGTTAGACGCACCGAAACAGTGATATACTGGAAAAAGTTCAGTGCATAATTGAAACTATGTGTTTTTGTTTTCAAAACCAATTTCAAGTTTTCAAAACCAATGTCAGGTTCAGTTGTTATCTTGGAGATAGGCAGTGTTCTCTGGATAGGGAATCTAATAAGACAGCATAAATAAATATTTAAGAACTACTTAGTCAGTTAATTTTGAATCGCTGCTTTCAAAACCCAATATATTTATTTCAACAATATCTTGAAAATTACTGAATGTACTTAGTTAATCTTTTAATATGTTGAAGTAAACAAACACATACTAGGTGTACTGAAGCCATTCATATTGCAGAGTGCATACATGTGGTAACCTCATGTGCGGCCCTCTGTACTTTAGTATATAACAATTCAAATTCAAAAATAACTAGACTTACCCTAGTACTTAAGAATAAAAATTTGAAATATTTGGAATAAAACAATTTTTTTTAAATAAGTTTTTTAATTCATATATGCACTTTAATTCATTTTCCAAAACAAGTCTCAATTCGTAACCCAAATTTCACTGAAATAAAGAATTATGCACAAAATTAACAATATTATAATTTCAGTAAATAAATAAAATAAATATCTTTATTTCACTTTAAACAATTTAAAAGTAAGCGAGTTGCTAGTGTCTCCATTTAGGCTTTTCGCCTGTGTTTGGAGCCACCGCTCTTCGTGAGACCATTCTATTCTTAATTTTAATTTTAAATCTATAGGTACTTATCACAAATTAACACAAAATAAAAATATATATCATAAATTCATAATGTTAGTAAAAGTTGAAAGAGAGTGTAAGTGTGTGTGAATGTGTGTGTGTGTGTGTTACGAGTGTTTATTAATGTAGGTATCTGATATATTCATATGTTATCCGAGGTGGAAGAGCCGCTGAAAGGCCAGCCCTACGACTATGTGTTGGGATCAGTAACAGTAAAATGAAATCTTCAGTGATTCAGTTCTCACCGTACCTACATGCCAGTCATGTTTCACAGCCTTGTAAAACGTGTGGCTCAGGCCAGCAGACCCACGGAACTTAAACAACGAATTTAGGTATTCTATGTATGCCAATATATAACACCTATTGATGCCAAAAGAACCATATACAGGGTGTTAAGTAATTCGATCTTATCCTCTTGGGTGGTAAATAAGCCCATGAAACTGAACAACTTTCCCTAAGAACAAATGCCGAAATACGAAAAAAAATTTTTACTTCCCATACAAATTGCATCAGCTGATAAATCATTTTGTATGGGAAGTCAAAAATTTTTTTTGGATAAGATCGAATTACTTAACACCCTGTATAGTTGCCTTCATAGTTTAAGAAATATAGGTCATTGTTTGTGGGTTGCTTCAAGCGCTTTGGAGCTATAAAACAATCTTGGTGTGCCTGCTGGGCGGAGGGTTCAACGCAGCAGACCAAACATGATAGCAGGCACACCAAGATCGTTTTATAGCTCCGAAACGCTTGAAGCACTAGGTTTGAAACTTTTTTCTCGATGGCACCAATGAAAGCATTTAAGCTTAGAACTAGTACCATGTCTCTAACTTTAGCCATTTCCGTGTACGAGAGGTGGGTCTGCTGAGCTGTTATCCATCCAGCAGTCCCACAAACAACGACCTTTATTTCTTAAACTATGATGGCACTAGATATTGTTCTTTTGGCATCAATAGGTACTAGGAAGGCATTATATATTGGCATACATAGAATACCTAAATTAATTGTTTAATTTCCGTAGGTCTGCTGGCCTGAGCTTGTGAAACGGGTAGAGCTTTCAAAGTATCACCGTTGTTTGTGAGCAATACTCCATACTCCACCTAAAATGAAAATAATAATAAAGCTTTATTCATTCCACATGCATTATCTAACATAACATTACATTGCAATTAAATTAAATCAAATCAATTAATATTATTAAAAATGCAAAGTTAATAAATGAAATTAAGTTAATTAAATTACTTAATGTTCTTTTATTTAGATTCTTCATCATCTGTGGACCCTTTTGGGTAAAAGCCTCCTCCAAGTTATTCCACTCATCTCTATCTTTAGCAGCCTCCATCCATTGCTGGCCTGCTACTCTCGCTATCTAGTCGTCTGTTTGCTATGACATGAAAATGGATTTGGTTAATGAAAGTGGATTAATTGATTCTTATAAACTTATTAATTATTCCTGGCTTAAAATATTAGGTATATTGTGTACTCAAAAGTAACTAAATGGAAAGTTAAAGCTATTGTAGAGTTAATGACGGGGTTTTAGTAACTAAAAACCCCGTCATTAACTCTACAATAGCTGTGCAAATCGTATCCAATGTTTGCAAGTTTCCTGACATGCCAACCTTGGTTTCAGCTTCAATTATACATTTTAAACATTCAAGTACAAGTTTGTTTATGTGGGTAATGTAATGTAATGTTATTGCAATTCGACCAGAATCAGGTAGCAAAACATTTAATTTTATTTGGGTACTTACGGTTAATGTTTTTAAGCTCAATACTCCCGCCAGGGAGTATTATGTTCCTTGGTAATCCTACACACACACACTTCTTGGTAGGTCATCAAAGGTAGGTTATGGCAAGCGGTATTCTTTATTTATCCCAATCAGTCAATCCTTTTTTTAGGAATATTATTATGGCGGTCACTGGGTCATGTTACGGGTGGCTCTGTCTTCAAAAGTTATGACAATTTTGCCAATGCCAAGATTGGAATCTACAAGAGATCACTGCAAACAATTCTACTCTATTCTTGTGCATATATGGGTCTGTCTTTTTATGTAAGACAATTTTGCCAATGCCAATGTTGGAAACTAAGAGATCACGGTGCAAACAATTCTATTCTTGTGCATATATGGGTCTGTCTTTTTATGTAAGAAAATTTTGCCAATATCGAGGTTGGAAACTACAAGTGAACGCGGAAGAAAATTAAACAAACGGTAAATATTTTTGTTGTTGTCGTTTTTGATTCGCCTTACGATGACAGTCACAGACTATTTAGTTTATTGTTTTATTATTCGCATTGCGGCAGGCAAAGGTTAAGAATCATACAGCCTTGTCATCCTATGCAGTTTATGCGTTTTAATGTGACTGCACGACCGATGACCCATTTTTATTTTTTTAGTTGTTTTCAAAGTAAACAATAAAAATGTCCATAAATCAATGTTAAGGGTAATTAAAATTTAAACATACATTGAAAGGTAAATTATAAGAACAAAGTAAAATAATACTGCAGCATAACAGAACGCACAGCTAAGTAATTTGAATTTGATGTTCACGCAAAATATTGAAGTTGATTCAAAAGTTACCATGGTTTAGTAGCCGTAGAAATCAAAATCAATTTTTTTATTGAATTTTGGCGTACTAGTGTGAAAACAAATGAAAGAACGACTTTCTCATGATACTTGCAGTGCGTTTTGTTTTGCTGCAGTATTTAAATGTATTCGTTGTTTTTCATTACTTATTGATCTTTATTTTAATTAATTTAAAACTAAATGTTAATTTTTAATGTAATAATTATTTTTTTACCTTGAAAACAAAAAATAAATTGATGGGTTCTAATAATAAAACGAATTGTGACTGTCACTGTGTCACTATTGAAAATGTTAAAATCAAGATGTTTTGAAGAAAATTGAGAAGTTTATTTTGTAATTGTAGCATAATTTAACAATATTTTTGAGTTTTTCGTGTAGTACGTGTAGTGGTGTTGAGTCGGAAGACGAATTCCACGTAAAACGTATACTGTTAAACTAACTACTAAAGGTTTCAAGACCAAGTAAGTTTTGTGGTGTTTTCCTATCGCCGTGGATGGAATTTCATCTAGAATCTTTTCTAAAGCAGACTTTCTGAGGCATGGAAAATATTATCGCCGCATTTTTTACGCAGCCATTGGTAAGATATGAGTTATCTATTGTAATATCATTGGTAATCTGCCTATCAATCTTCTGCAGAAGTTCTCGGAAGTTGTCATGGTTTTTTCTGTACTTAGAGATGTGTTGAAAATACCTTCAGTGGTAAAACGCAGGTAGTTATTCCAAAGTGTTGGTGAACTTATCTATTAGTTTTGTAGGCCTAACACAAAAATCTTAATATTGTTTTACTGAGATTGTTTGTTTGTTCTTCTTTCTTACAATTTCAAGTCAATATAATGGAGCCAAGCCAAAGTGTTATCAAATCTAACATACTTAATAATCATAATAAGCAAATATTATCATACCAACTTTTACATATACTTATCATTATTTATGAACGTACCTATGTCTGTTCTATGACACATTATTTCATCATCACACTATACCTATTCACTTACGTTCAGGCTTCACTCTGCCGGTCTTACAAGAAACAACTTAGAGCTGAGTGAAGCCGTTTTTCTACACACAACACTGCACAAACACACAAGTACGAATTGCTAGGACTTTGCAAATATTTCCTTTTAAAAGTTTTGAAGAAAACTTTAAAAGGAACCTAATGTTAACCTAAATGTGTCAACTCAATTCAAAATATTTTAACTTCATAGAACATTAAATGTTTCGACTGTCATAACATAACATCTTAGTGCTCCAAAGTCATCATCATCCTGACCTGCTAGCGGTGCTCCCTGCTGATCAACAGACGATGCTCTGGTTTATTACAACCATTAGAGTTTCTTTACTTGATGTTGGTCACTTTTTGCCTTTCCCTATTTTAATACTACTTAAAATACTCTGACATTAGCAAAATCACAAAAAATCAAAAATTGAATGAAATTTTTCTAATTAAGTACCTACTTATGTCAATAACATTTGTTTGAGTCTGTCTGTTTGCAAAGGTGCAGTCTTCCCCCGAAAAGAACAGACGGGAAACTTAAAGGTTGTTCTTTTTGATTTTTCATTACTTCCTATTTTTAACTGATCTGTCTTACTATTTTATTTATTTTTTGTCTCCATCTTTTTATTTAGTTTTTCTATTTTGCTCATCTTCTGTTTGTGTTACCCAAAGATAATATCAACACTAGTATTTTCTGTTTACATTCTTTGTGTTGTAATGTCTGAAGTCATTTTTTTTTTTTTTAATAAAAAACTAGCTTTTCACCCGGGACTTCGTTCCCGTGGGAATTTTCCCGTCAATTTTCCAATGTTTTTAATAGTTATTCTGCTATTCGGGATGGAGAGAAATACAACAAATCAAAAACCATGGAAACCGGTCCAGCCGATCTTGAGTTATAAGTGGTGTAACTAACACGACTTTGTTTTATATATTTAGATGGGTTCGCTCTTGACCACAATCTAGCTTAGGGAAAAGATGTGGTCGAGGATGTAGCGAACTCACCCAGAAGAAGCCTATTCACTCGTACTTTAAAGATATTTGGGTTGTATGAACTCGGAAATACAGACACCGGCAGGGAATTCCACTCCTTGGCAGTGCGCAATATAAAAGATGAAGAATAGCGCTCAGTACGTATCCGAGGGATCTTGACAAGATAAGGGTGATACCCGCAGTGCATCTGGATGTCCGATGGAAAAAAGGGGCAGGCGGAATGAGCCAATGCAGCCTCTGAGCACAGTCTCTGAAGTACATCTTATAAAAAACATATTTAGACTTCTTTTTTTACAATATGTTATTTCATTCTGAAGGAGATGAAGTTTTCCCAGTTATATTAAATAAGATGAAAAGAATTAATTAATCTGCTTTCATTAACTTAATTTATTTCCAGGTGGAGTGAGTCATCTTAGGTTTTGTAAAGCATGTGCAAAGTAAGCTTTTAAAAGATGACTGGCAAGCTTGACACTTTGGACCGGCCCTGCATTGTATGGCGCGCAGTATAAATCAGAGCTCAGCTTAAATTGGTAGTGTAAAGCGTGACCTGCTCTTGACTGTACGTTAGTGACAGCGCCGCAAAAAACACCGCGGTCCTATGTCAACATTGACAACGCCATAGGGCGAGCAATTCTTTGCGCGGGACCCTCGCGCAATCAAAGTGAAGTTTCACCGTGAGCCGAGCGCGAGTTTGTCGTTATCGTGGTAAAGCTGCTGAGAAAAAAAAATTCGAACTTTCTCAGGGATGTGGCTGCCTTTCATTAAGATAATTCTTCACGAACACAACTACTGCCATGTATGTACACTGAGAACACCGTCAATGATATGATAATTATTATTGTTGGAAGACTACCAATCAAACCAACATAATAACTTTGATTTATTGTGTATTGGGAACTTCCTAATAGAGTTACATGATTTTAACTAGTTGACAGTAAAGATACATAGTAAAAGGCTCTAGCACCAATCAAAAACTGAATGTATAATTTTTGGAATGATGGGTATTCGAATAAGAACAAAACTGAGAATGATGAGGATGGTTGAGAATAAGATGTATAGAGCCTGGAAAATGAGTGATATCTTTGTTTGGAAAATGAGTGATATCTGATATAATAAGATTAACATGCATATATGAATAAAAAAACTTGTTCCACATAATTTTATTTTATTCCAATAAATTCTCCCAATAAATCACCTAGTAAACTAAAAATCAAACTGTCATAATTCATCCAAGAAAAAAACTGTTGAAAATAAATACAGAACTTTCTCCGGAATGTCCGCAGTCTCTTATAGGTGAAAATCACTTGTTGGAAGATGCATTAGCATTACGTCTTGTGTATACTGATGAAGTCGAAGAGTTGAGTTTCCTCATGGTATCTAGAAGTTCCTTCAGGTGTTTATCCCATCATTTTCTATCTTCACTCACATGTACAAGCAAAAATAAAATTCAGGCACATTAAATCAATTTTGTGACTTTTTCCAGACATCTTAACTGTCTGCTGGGAAAACTCAAGTTTGCAGTGGGTCTTTACTGTGCCAGTAGCCACTAAATTGATAAGGAAGATTATGTTTCTCCACAACATAAACACTTCTTCTGCAATCAAATTGCTTTTGTATAGTTTCAGTCTGTCTACTGGGTAATATTAAGTTTTTATCTAGTAGTGGTTGCCCTCAGAAGTACTTAATCACCAACAGATTTTCGTTTTCGCCAAAAATATTATTGTTGTGATTACTGTAAAAACTTCAAATGTTTATCTCCACAGCAAGTTACAATGACAAGAGCCAAGGAGTTTACAAGACTACATACTCTTTGATACAAGAGCGAGATGTGAAATGAGATGGAAGGATGGGAAACATCACGCGGGAAAATTTAAAATACATACAAAAACAAAACTCAAAATTACGAAAAAAAAAATTTTAGTTTTGGAAGGTTTTCTTTCTTAGTTTATATACAAAATGACTTTCTAACAACAAATTTCCAAATTATGTATTTTATTAAGCCGCTAAATAATGTTTTTCAAAGGAAAACTTGCGATGTTGACGCCGGAGGAGTCGCCTACTTCAAAAGCGTGAAAATCAATTTCCATAAAGTCGGAAAATCCTTACATGGTACCAATTGTTTCAGAAAAAAAAAAGAGTACGCATGGGATCGTTCATTCTTTCAAGCTTCGACTTAGACGGCCTGTCACGTGACGTGTCATGGCAGCCCAAAGTGAGATTTAATCCAATTTTGTCTTATGCTTCGTATGCTTCAAGATCTTTGAGAGCTTTGAGAACCCAATTTATATTTTTCTGACTTCTTATAGATTTCTTATATCCATATTTAAGATCCCCGACGTCATTCATTCTTATATTTTTCTCACTAGTTCGCAAACAATGCGTCCCCATGGTACCAATTGAATCAGCTTCCTTCCGTCAGCATCAAAATCATCGCGTCAAATTCACGCAAGAACGGTGGTAGCCTCCCTGACTTTAGAACGGCACTTATCTTTAGTGTGACCAAATCTGCAGCAGGCATTATATTGTATTGTGGGCAATTCATACTCTTGCACTTGTACAACAGTGTGGCAACATGTAATATATGCTGGGAGGAGCTGACCACTAAAGGTGATTACAACAGTGCTTGTGGGAACCCACTCAATACCAGAATCTTTGTGAACCCTTCGGTTGAGGCGACGGGCTTTCAGTATCACTCCACAACCCAAAGGGAGATTTACTTCTTCGACAAATTCAGTCATCGCAAATTCAGTCGGGATATTTTAACGATGCCCATTCTCGTGACATTGAAGGTGGGGATGACGGCCTTAAAATTACGAGTCGTCAAAGTGAATTCCACCAGGAATTGGTTGGCAGCTTCCGCTGAAACAAACTCAACAGATACCTCGAATATCTGCTTTCCTTAACACCTGCCCAAACTGGATTGGGTTGAGGGTGGTACCGGCTTAAGGGTGAGAATCATCTCTGTATACATGAACAACAAAAGGTCCGGAATCCGCTGCGGTATACTTTTTGCCGTCTTCAAAAGAAGGATGTATATATACGTTTTCAATTGAAGTAGATGGCGGAGTTGATTTTTCAGGGGGAGCAGAAGCATTCTCACAAGTTCTTTTCCTACTGACAGGGGGAACAGGGCTAACTGAGCTACTCATATCTGTATCAAACAGAGGAGGAGATGAGAGATCAGGGGGAACCGGCTCAGGGGCTGACGACTACATGGCCGTCGACCCTGCACAGTGCTAAAACAATACCACCGGGCAACACAAACACAAAAAAACAGGTTATACAAGGCAACAAAACCAACGAAAATAAATAAATTATAGGAAAAATGTCAAACCGCGTGTGTTTACCTCAACACCTAACTTGACAGTCAAAATTATCTTTTCAACAAAGCGCCTTTCTCATAGACATAGAAAAAATAAGTTAAATACCACGCCTTTCTTGTTCGAAGGTTACGGCCCAAAAAAATTATGAAATACTGTGAATTGGATAGAGTCCGTATTTGGTACGAAATATTGCACGTTGTCTCATTTCCAGCATTTCAGGCCAATGTCAAACATTTGTGTTTGTTTTGTTGCCTATATTTCTGTTAAACAGAGATGAACTTTTTGAAAATATAATATGGGTCTCGTTTAATTTTCCAAATCAGCACTCCCAAACACCTACTAAACGACACCCAAGCAATATTTAAAAAAAATGCATATTCGCTACCTTGGATTTCAAAATGGATGTGAATCAGCAACCCCAAAAACCTATTAAATAACACCGATATTTTAATAACTTCTAACTTTTTTTTATCCCAACATAAATGTAGTGTTAACAAATATTTCATAAGGAAAGATCATTACGTCCCACATGCGGGCAAGTGTTTTGAAAAATACTAAAATAAATGTTGTGGTTGGAGATAGGGCAGGAGGTGGCTGGGGATGGGGCACAGAAGGCTGGAGATGGAGCGTTTGGAGCCTCTTGTCTTTTTGTTAATTTCACCGACACAATGAGTTCAATGTCAGTTCTTTTGATTGAATATGGATAACAAGACTCTATTCTACGATATTTCATCCGAATGATCAGTGATTTTACATATTTTATAGTAATTTTAGCCTGAAATTTGGAGAGACGGGCCTAACCAGTCGGAGATTGAGTATCCTCCTTTATTTTGCCAAATAATTGGATGATTTGAAATGAACAATTTTAGGCTTCTAGACAGTCAAAATTCGGCGAATATACATTTTCAAAATCTAGCAAACATTGCCATTATAAAAAAAATAACGTTCATTCAGTCTTCCGTTCCGTTCCGTTCCGTGCAAGGGGCCATCCACTAATTACGTCACACGAATTTCATGATTTTTGACCCCCTCCCCCTCCTTGTCACAGCTGGTCGCATTTGTAAGACTCCCCCCTACCTAGCGTGACGTCACATATTTAGCATTTTTTGTAATTTTGTAATAAAAGACTTAATACGAGTTGTTATTTTTTTTGGGAACTCAAAACTCATTGTCTCAACCAAAGTAAAACGTAAAAAGAGTGCTTGGGACTGAGGAGGTTAAGTTTGTCGTTAATAGTTTATACTCATATTATTAATTGAATTATTTGTAAATTTTGAATATTTGCATGCCATTATTATGAGACGCATTTCTTTAAATATATTATCATTGTAATTACCATTATCCGTGCAAATAAGGACATTTCATTTCAACAAACTTTGAAATGTGACGTCACGAAACTTATGACCCCTCCCACCCCCTTGTCACACAATGTCACGCTTTGTCGATCCCTTCCCCGCCCTTAACGTGTGACGTAATTTATGGATGGTCCCCAGTGACCAAACAAGTAGTGTAGTCGATAGTTTGGCTACCGATAGTTGACTTTGAAAAACAGGGGGGCTACCACCTAAGCGAAGCTGATGCTGATTGAACGAACGATGAATGAATGGAATGATGTACATAGCTGTGTTTGGTTCATGTCGTTAATCAAGATCTTCTAAAGAAGCAATTGACAACATTCCACTCATTCACCAAGCATTAGCTTCACTTAGGTGGTAGCCCCACAGTAAGAATATCGATAGTATCGATAGCTAATAGTTTGCGATACAATTGATGGCAGACCAAACTATCGATAGTATTGATACTATTGAATTCTAATAGTATCGATAGTATTGATTCAAAACTTTCAAATTCTAATACTATCGATAGTATTGATAGTTTTGAATCAATAGTATCGATATTTAATATCGATAGTTTGGTCTGTCATCAATATTATCGCAAACTATTGGCTATCGATACTATCAATAATATGGATACTATCGATAGCCCTATCGATATTCTTACTGTGTTTCAAAGTTACGATAGCATCGATAGACTATCGATACTCTGTACTATTGGTTTCAACACTACAACCAACTTCGTTCCGTGTGTTACATTACTTACATATGTTGCCAAGTTAGGCGATTTTTCGCCATTTAGGCTATCTCAGAGGGTGCCGGGGCGACCAAAAAAAGCGATTGGCGACCGGACGCCGATTAGGCTATCTCAGAAGAAGAAATGTATTACCAGAATAACTTGTTTTTATTAAAATGTTAAAAATTTTATTTAACTTGTTTGTGTTTATTTAACTGTGTTTCTTCGGGTCACATCTTGCAACTGAAAAAAGTTATCCTCAAAAGAATGAGCTGAAATTTAACATACATCAAATGACAATGAAATAATATGCAGTCATTGAATTGATCTGATGATGGAGCTGGAAGGTGAGCAAAGGAACTTATTATAAAACAACACAACTCCACTGAGTTTGGGCTCGTTAATTTGTTTTGACGAGTACTTTTGTCGTAGACGATATCCAGGGTCGGGCCATGGAGCGGGAAGGTGGTCCAAGGAACTCTGTGATAAAAAAGCACAACTCCCATATAGTTTGGGCTCGTTTGATTTGTCTTGATAAGCACTTTCATCGTAGGGTCTGATCTTTGAGTTGGAAGGTGGTCGACGGGGCTCTGTAATAAAACGATACAACCCTATCGGATACGGGCTCGTTTGATTTGTTTTGACAAGCACTTTCATCTTAAGTGATGTTCAGGGTTTGATCATGAAGCTGGAGTAATCGACGGGACTCTATATTAAAAAAACGCAACCCCATTGAGTTTAGGCTCCTTTGAAATAACAGGAAGACGACCATGACAAATGACGCAGACTCAGAAATATCTTTAGGGACAACTAAAAAGTAAACAATAAACATTTCAAAAGTAACATTTCATTTCATTTCAATAAATTAATAGTAAAAAACATTTTAAAAAGCAATATTTTATCTCAAAAACAATGAAACTTTTTTTTGCTAAGAATTAAAAGATATATACATTTTCACCATCTCACTACGCTAATCTAACACTTGTACGGAATTATGGGAAGTTTTCCTTTGCCAAGCCGTCAGCTAAAAAAAAAACATTTGTCAACTTGAACCATTAATTTTGTCAATTAATTTTTATGAAAACCATTTGATGTTTTTTTTCGTTGCACATATAAAATTAAAATGGCAAAGGAATGAAAGCTTTGGATTCCGTAGAGGAGCGGTGTAGTGAAGTGAAATGTAAATATAGAATTTATTATTATTTTTATTTTTCAACAAAAAAGGGATTTTTTTACAAATCTAGGACCATAATGCTACTAATAAAAAAAGTAAGAATATTTTAAAAATTTGGTACATCATAGCCTATTGATAAATATTTTAGTGATACCTGTATTGTAATTCTGTCGAAGTTTGATATTGATGACTCCATTAATAGTATTAAATTAAGTAGCCGTTTTGGGCTACCTGACTTAAAATTAAGGCGATTTTAGGCTACTTTACAAAAAAAATAAGGCGACTTTAGGCTACTTTGCGACAAATTTTTGGCGACTTGGACCCAAAAAGACTTGGCAACACTGTTAGATTACATTCACTCAGGTCTTTGGCGGGTACTCGGCGTGAGCGGTTGCTTTGTCAATTGAATTTTCGTTTTTGGCGTGAAAAAGTTGTATAATGTGTAATAGTGATAGTGTATTGCAAGATGTCTATTGGGAGGCGATTAATTAAAACGGCTGGATTCTCTTTCAATCACAGATATAATTAAAAACATTATTTTTTCTTCGTTACAAATCTTTTACTTTTGTAATACATCCACAGCTGTAAATATTAAACACCGCTTATTAAGTGCTATTGCACGCCTATGCTCGAAATTACACTTATTCCGCGAGCTTATCACAATGAATCCGCAAAGTTCAAACAATGAATCGCGCAAGGCCAGATCTTCAATCATTTCGAATCATGACATCGAATACCATTTCAAACCTTTGAAATTGATATTCGAATTATCTTCTTCGAAATAATCAAATGAGAAAGAAGTTGCGTTATGCCCGATCCTCCGTGAAGGTCTGTCTACCACAGTATTATGCAGTAAATTGACTAAAATTCGTGTAGTGATGAAAAATTCAAATGATAACAGTGTTTCTGCTCCGTTTGGTACCGACAAAGATCCTCGCGGTTGTGCTTCTCGCCGCCAGTTTTCGTAAAACAGACGCTATCCGGTTTTGCGCAGCACATGAGGAGCTTAGGGCTTTGGTTAAGTTGAAGAAATAAGATTTTTCACTGAAGACATGGCTGTATGGACATAGTTTCCTTTGCCTTAAAGGGATAAATAAAAAAATAAAAAAAAACATTCACTCACACATCCTGCTTGACTCACCATTCACGATAGACGTCTCACGCTTTTACGCCACCAAAGAGAATTTAAATCACTACACGCCACAAAACGTTTGGGTTTGCTTCTCTGCTAGCGTTTTATACAGTCGAGACCACTACGCGGTTCAAAATATGGAATTCAACGTTAACAACATTTTGAAAGACGAATTAGTGAAGGTAACTGATACCTTACTGCCGCCGGGAGCCCGCGGAGATGTGCACAGATTAAGGTAGGTACTTAATTAAATACTTCTAACCACATAGTTAACTGCTTCGGCCTAGTGAGACTTCGTAGTGGGCAGGGAAAATTTGAATAGAATGTCACTAGATTTTTCAAAATTAACAATTACACAAATCACAAATTTTTATTTACTACCTACCTTCATAATGATTAGTTAACTTAGGGCGACTTTCACCAAAGTGCTAAACGTATTTAACAGCCTAAATATGTTTAACTCGGCTGTCAAACCAACAAAAACTGCCAAATTAAACAAAATTAGTCTTGCTAAATACGTTTAGCACTTTGGTGAAAGTCGCCCTTAGTGATGTGCAGTACCACGTGGTTTTATAACTACCTGCATAATTCTCTGACTGGCCTTACAGCTCCTAAATTATAAGGTACTGCTGGTAAATTGAATATTTTAAATGTGTTTTGGTCATTTCTTGAAGATCATTTGACTTGGTTAGAGTTGAGGTAGATGGAATAGCTACCAACAGTACCAACCCTCATGTATAATTTGCACATGGCTACATGGGCCACTCGAGGGAAAAATAAATTGTATGGGTATCTGATACATGCTATTGAGCCTAAATATGGTAACAGGAGCCCCTATCAACTTAGCCACACTTGTGAGCAATGCTGGTCTGCATTATAGTAGTGCATGACAAATGCCTCTGCCGAATGTCCAGAGTGATAACCATATTCTTGCAGTTCTCTTCTTCTTCCTAGTGCTTTGCTAGTTTTCTCATTTGTGGCAAGTTTGACCGTGATTGTTTGCCTAAAATGGACAACCGTTGCTGCCATGTCACTTTTATATGACACCAAGCACAGTTTGATAAAGGGTTTTTTTAATAACTATTACTATCTGGCCTCCATGACTATGGTCACAAAGGAGTCTCCCGAATGTGCAGGGTTTCTTCCCTCATCACAATTTTTCTAGACTAAGAATAAATTCAATTTTTAATCCAATACTCAAACACCAAAATAATTACCTGCATATTTTAATAAAATTTTTTGTACACCTTCAATTTTTTGTGTCACTCATTTAGCATGTCAGCATTCACTAGTGTTTAGGTAGGTACTTTTGAACTAATCACCCACCTGTCTGACAGCTGTCCCCCAGAGAGAAGCAAACTGAAAAAGGGAAAACTAACTAAATTACTTTGTTGCTTTCCTCAGGAGTATTGAACAATGCGTTAGTCAAATTATAGATGACATCGGCAAGATGTCGACTTTGGAACGAGGGCTGAAGAAAGTGACTACATCTTCAGAGAAGCTTCGAAATGCCCCTACACAATCTGTCTACTTATTGAAAGACTCCGCTGCGAACAGGTATTTAGAATTTTATTAGTACTTTATGTCGAGTTCTTACATACTGAGTATTGTAACGGAACAGAACGTCATCTGTTCGTTAGTTTACAAATATATGAAACTTAAACCTTAATGAAAGGAAAATAATTAAATAAGTATTTCATTAAATTATTCGTAAGTAAATCTAAAACAATAACAACCTTCATTATAACAAAATAAAATACTGAATAAAATCTCATTGGTGCTGCCGTGTAACAGAGTAAGGATGCTAAATAGGATCTTATTATGTTGTTTTATGGTTCATATTGCTGAGTTGGAGGGGAAAGTGGAATGTACGGGAGAACAGCTGAGAAAAGAGAAGCAAAACTAAAAAGATTCTATTGAAGTCACGATTTACAAATAGAGTACTGGAATGATATTAAAAGGTGAAATACCATGTAGGTTGTATATCAAATAGACGAATGGCGCGCTTTTTGGCTGTTTGGATGGCTTGGGGAGGGAAAAGAAAAAAAAACTATGCCATCTTTTCTCCTCGGATTTTGTGGAATTGGTTGAATTTTCTTAATTTATTAATTTTATTGTTTAATTTTGTGAAATATCGTGACCATAACCGCAGAAGCCTCATCATGGAATTGAACGTTTTTACATATGCCAATAAATAGTTCCGGAAATAGTGATAAATAGTACTACAATGAAATAAATAGTACCTCAATATTTTTCCAGTTATAGATAGGTGTTGGTGAGGCTGCTGGGTTTACGTCACTCCAGAATCCTCACCAAGAACGGCTGAAGCTAGCAACATGCTGTTGATCTCAAAAAATAGTTCTGAAATAGTTCTGACTCTGTACCAAATCTCAAAAATAATGCTTCAGGGAAACCAGAGATATGAGGGTATCTCGGCGAGATCACAAAATCTCGATATCCGCTAACTCTTTCCTGTCGGAATTATGGTCAATAAATAGTTCTGAAATAGTTCTACAGTTTGCATAATAATATGGTGTCTGTGTCATATGATACATATAATATATCAAAAATGACAGTCAAAGTTCTACATACATTTTTGTTGTGGCACAGTCGTGTATAGAAATGAGCATCGGCGTACATATCTAGTATATATTAGGTACGTTTATAAGAACTCTAAAGTAAAAAAAATACTATTCAGTCATGATTTGAGTTTATATTTGTATTTAAGTAGGTACTTTGAAAATGTAGGAAATTTAATAAAGACTACAAAAACAAACTATTTATATTAACAAAGTTGGTATATCAAACCCAAAAATGTTACTCGAATGAGCGTTTTATACCTAAGTACTAACCAATTCTTCTGAAATACCGTAAGTAGATAAAAAGAAGTTTTTTAAGAAGAACAAAAATGGATAAGAAACAGTGACGAACGAACGCGCACTGTATGTTAATTGATATCTGTCCTTGTCTCCCTTTACTTAAAATAAAAGAGGTGTTATTCAGAGTCATATCAGTATTATTTATTGATATGCAAGTTGTCTATAAGGGAATTTCCCGTAAATTAGAGCTTTTGTGGATAATTTGTATTGATATAATTTGTATTTTATTAGTAACTCAATGACCTCCTACTTACTTATATGGCCAGGAATGAAAAAAATATTTTTTATTAATTAAATTTAGCTCCATTTCAAACTAGTGCTATTTTCAATCCTTTTTATATTCTTGGTGTAAATTAGGTATTACAAGCAAACTTAAAAAATATTTAACTAAATTGTTGTTTAGGTAAAACAATAAGGCTATGGTTGTGTAAAACAACTAAAACTTATTTGGCAACACTAGTAACTATAGTGTTGAGATGATTCTATCCTTATTGCATAGATGGCTTGTTCTCCAATGACATGCTATTTTGACTATTAAACATAATACGTATGATTCACTGTACTGTGATTGTCTCACAATGCAGTGGCGCCGACGCGGGCGACGTGAAACATACAAAAAATATAGTGTTTTGACGTTGGTTTTCGTTCAAAGCACGGGCAAAAAAAATTGTGAGCGTTTATTTAAAATCTGGAACTGGGTTGTGTCTGTAAGATTATCAAAATGTGAGTATTAAAAAGCATGGTATTAAGTAAAATAAATATTTTAATGCATAGCTTAGACTGAACTTAAGTATTTAGATTTTAGAATCAATGATACGTCCAAAAAAATTGTGAACTATATTTCGCTTATCTATACTACTAATATTATAAAGAGAAAAGACTTGATTGTTTGCATTGAATAGGCACCAAAACTACTGTACCGATTTGAAAAAAATCTTTCACTATTAGAAAGCTACATTATCCCCGATGGACATAGGATATATAATTTTCCAGAATTCCCGCGGGAACGAAGTCCCGGGCGGAATGCTAGTTGTTTGATATTTATATTTTAGTATTTATCATCGGAAAAATCTCCGATACTTAAATATTCAAAACTAAGGTGTTTTAATCCACTGGAATTATTACACCTAGGAAAAGGCTAATTCTATTCTTTGCATTAATAAATTCCAACTAAACGAATAAAAAAAATTCATTTTTGTGCGCGACTGTACACCACAACAAAAATGTATGTAGAAAGACTCGTTTTTGATACATTATGTGTATTATATGACACAGACACCGTATTATTATGCAAACTGTAGAACTATTTCAGAACTATTTTTTGACAATAATTCCGACAGGAAAGAGTTAGCGGATATCGATGATATGATTTTGTGATGAGTATGCTGGGATGACGTCAGCCCAGCATACTCACTGAGATACCCTCATATCTCTGGTTTCCCTGAAGCATTATTTTTGAGATTTGGCACAGAGTCAGAACTATTTCAGAACTATTTTTGAGATAACAGCATGTCGCTAGCTTCAGCCGTTCTTGGTGAGGATTCTGGAGTGACGTCATCCCAGCAGCCTCACCTACACCTATCTATAACTGGAAAAGTATTGAGGTACTATTTATTTCATTGTAGTACTATTTATCACTATTTCCGGAACTATTTATTGGCATATGTAAAAACGTTCAATTCCATGATGAGGCTTCTGGGGTTATGGTCACAAAATTGCATCTCTTCGAACCATGTGTATAATTAAAGGTAGAATACTTTTGAAGAAAATTCTATCTTGCCTACATAATATTCAACTAATAATAATGAGAACTATACACCAAGTTACAATTAACATACATAATACAGATCACTGTGAAGAAAGATCTATTTTTTACTAATTTTATTATTCTTATTATCCTTAGGAACATTCTTCTAAGATATTGAAATAAATATATTTATTCTTTTGTGAGTGTAAAATTGCTTTGATAAGAAAGTCATTGACTCAAATAAAGTAAAATTATAAAAGTAGCATCTCCTTTTATAGGTAAGTATATAAGTATATGTGTTTAGGAATCCTGTAGTCACCAGTCTGACTCGGCTCGACTTACTGACAAAGACAGTGTAAATTCACTGAGTCAGTGCAACTTGACTTCCTCTCATCTTTTGCTGTAGAATACTAGACTATCTGATTGTTATTGAAAATAGTTAAATATTCTTCCCCCCCCATAAATGGAGTACAGCGGTGGGGTGCTGTACAGTCTTTGATCGAGGCACACAGTTTGACAGAAGTCAGAGGGCAAAGCCCTGGCGCGGAGGCGGAGCGCTGACCTAAGCCGCAATACATAATTATTCAGATTTAATTTACCTATTTTTCATGTTTTAAAATATGTACTTACTTTTTTTAATCTGTCGACATCTGGTTGAATGTTCCTCATCTTAGTACTTAAGTTTAATATGAATACCATTCTCATCTCACTAACTTTAAAGAACCCAGGTTTACTCATAAATCACAACGTAGGTCCTTTAACACTAGAATGATCACTTGGCCAAATCTAGATCAAATGAAAATTTTAGTTACTTCTTAAGATTAGAGTTTAAACTATGCCATCTTTTCTCCTCGGATTTTGTGGAATTGGTTGAATTTTCTTAATTTATTAATTTTATTGTTTAATTTTGTGAAATATCGTGACCATAACCGCAGAAGCCTCATCATGGAATTGAACGTTTTTACATATGCCAATAAATAGTTCCGGAAATAGTGATAAATAGTACTACAATGAAATAAATAGTACCTCAATATTTTTCCAGTTATAGATAGGTGTTGGTGAGGCTGCTGGGTTGACGTCACTCCAGAATCCTCACCAAGAACGGCTGAAGCTAGCAACATGCTGTTGATCTCAAAAAATAGTTCTGAAATAGTTCTGACTCTGTGCCAAATCTCAAAAATAATGCTTCAGGGAAACCAGAGATATGAGGGTATCTCGGTGAGTATGCTGGGCTGACGTCATCCCAGCATACTCATCACAAAATCTCGATATCCGCTAACTCTTTCCTGTCGGAATTATGGTCAATAAATAGTTCTACAGTTTGCATAATAATATGGTGTCTGTGTCATATGATACATATAATATATCAAAAATGACAGTCAAAGTTCTACATACATTTTTGTTGTGGCACAGTCGTGTATAGAAATGAGCATCGGCGTACATATCTAGTATATATTATTAGGTACGTTTATAAGAACTCTAAAGTAAAAAAAATACTATTCAGTCATGATTTGAGTTTATATTTGTATTTAAGTAGGTACTTTGAAAATGTAGGAAATTTAATAAAGACTACAAAAACAAACTACTTATTTATATTAACAAAGTCGGTATTATATCAAACCCAAACATTTTACGTAAATGAGCGTTTTATACCTTAGTACTTACTAACCAATTCTTCTGAAATACCGTAAGTAGATAAAAATATTTTTTAAGAAGAACAAAAATGGGTAAGAAACAGTGACGAACGAACGCTCACTGTATGTTTATTGATATCTGTCCTTGTCTCCCTTTACTTAAAATAAAAGAGGTGTTATTCAGAGTCATATCAGTGTTTATTTAAAATTACACTTTTGAGAGTTTTCTCGATATCTTTAAAAAAAACAATGTCACGAATGTTTCCTGTGTAGTTGCATTTTAATATCTTCTGCGCAGGTGGAGATAAATCGTGTCTAAAAAATAAATAGTACTTAGTGTCAAAAGTCATAATAAGTGCAAAAATTGTAATAATATACAAATATTCAACTAGGTAAGTTTTATTCTGTGATTTGAATCTGTGATTGTGTTAAGACACTAGAGTATGTAAATAAATAATAAAAATATTCTTACACGTTATTTTTTTAACCTACCATACAAAGTCGATCAGCCGATCTGAGGAACTGATATGTTTTTAAGATTTCGATATGGGTTCCATATATATTTTGTTTAAGTAGATTCGTCCCTTAAAAGGATAATCATCAATAAATTATATGCCCTTATGTGGTCCTACGAACTCTTAGAAAAGTTGGTCTGTTTATTGCATTGATTCATATCCTTAATTTTCACTGGCCCGTAAATTGTTGATACCTTTTGTGATGTTCAATCGGTTATTTTATTATTTTAAAGAAAAATGTTTCTAACAGTGTAAATTAATATTTTTTTACATAATTTTTTAAATTAACCTATTTTTTATAAAAAAATATCGGCATAATATTTTTATGGATCAGAAATATTACCATCAAAGCTATATTTAAGATCGTAAAATCAGGTATTACTTAGAGTGTTAAAATAAATAACAATTAAAATTATTTTTTTATTTCTTTGCACTAAATACGTATGGATCTGGAGTGCTTGAGACTGAACTTAGTATAAAAATGTTCAAGACTCAGTTCAATTTCAAGCATTCCTTAAACATATTTTGACGTTTGATGTCTCAAGTTACTAGTGGTGAAGACTGAGACCGTACTTTGAATAATTTACCTTAAAGGTATCTCCAATTACATGCAAAAGGTTTAAGTAACAAATGTCCAGAGTCCAGTGGTTGCAATATTTCCACTTTGCAAAAAATAATAATAGCGCTGTCATAAGAATAGTCAAACTATATTTCGCTTAACTAGACTACTAATATTATAAAGAGGAAAGACTTGATTGTTTGCATTGAATAGGCTCCGAAACTACTGTACCGATTTGAAAAATTCTTTCACTATTAGAAAGCTACAATATCCCCGATGGACATAGTATATATAATATTCCGGGATTCCCGCGGGAACGAAGTCCCGGGCGGAATGCTAGTTGTAGGATATTTATATTTTAGTATTTATCATCGGAAAAATCTCCGATACTTAAATATTTAAAACTAAGTTGTTTTAATCCACTGGAATTATTACACATAGGTAAAGGCTAATTCAATTCTTTGCATTAAAAAAAAAAATAGTTAAATTCCATCTAAACGACTTAATAATTCATTTCTGTGCGCGACTGTACACCACAACAAAAATCTATGTAGAAATTCGACTGTCATTTTTGATACATTATGTGTATTATATGACACAGATACCATATGCAAACTGTAGACCTATTTCAGAACTGTTTTTTGACAATAATTCCGACAGGAAAGAGCGGATATCGAGATTTTGTGATGAGTATGCTGGGATGACGTCAGCCCAGCATACTCACCGAGATACCCTCATATCTCTGGTTTCCCTGAAGCATTATTTTTGAGATTTGGGACAGAGTCAGAACTATTTCAGAACTAAGTATTTTTTGAGATCAACAGCATGTCTTTAGCTTCAGCCGTTCTTGGTGAGGATTCTGGAGTGACGTCATCCCAGCAGCCTCACCGACACCTATCTATAACTGGAAAAGTATTGAGGAACTAATTATTTCATTGTAGCACTATTTATCACTATTTCCGGAAATATTTATTGGCATATGTAAAAACGTCAAATTCCATGATGAGGCTTCTGGGGTTATGGTCACATGTCTTTCCATCAAGAAGCAACAACACAAAGTATATACTACCCTCAGAATAAATGCCAAGTGTGGTGGCTAGTGAGGTTTTGTTTAAAATTTGATGAAGCTCTGTCGGCTAGATAAGGGATCATAAGCGCGAGTGACTTCAAGCTAAAATTAAGTATGTTAACATGGGGAAAGCCCCATGGTACTCAGGTCAAAATTTGAGAAAATCTTCCATACAACTTAAGTACTCGGCTAGTGCTCGTGTTGTTTTTTCTTTATATTATTGCAGAAAGTGGTTCAGTTTCATAAACTATGAAACTTTTTTGCCCTAACAAGGTTTCGCAATAATACTTTACAATGCAGTTGCTCGGAAATGGCACCGTAACGTAACATGGCCACGGAGTGTACGTTTACGTACCTCATAAAACACATGTTATGTTATGGAATATTGGAATGAGAAGACGATTTTGAAAGGAAATAAAAAATTTGAACTAATCAGCAAATAAAATATTTTTCATTTACCAAAATTCAACTTCAGTGACTATTTTGTGATCCAGTAAAGTAATTTTTTTATTTAATGTTGCATAAAAAGTAGGCAAAAAGTGAATAAAATACTGACAAAAATGTATGACGCATTAAAGAGTAGCTGGTTTGATAATTCAGTGCCCTTTTGACAAGTGAGAGTAATACCTTTTTCATAAAGCTTCATACTGGCTTTATAGAATGACAGCAAAGAGTTTTTATGCCTGACAAAATAATTATTTCTGACGAAAATCTTGATTTTCAGTTAAATAAAATGTAAAAGTTAATTATTTATTTTACTTTTTCAATAAAACAAATCTGATTTCTAACAAATAATTGAACTATTTAATAATTTCTGTAGGCGCAATTGGCATTTTATTTACTTCGCCTTTGCCTCATAAATGTGGAAAAACATTTTGCTCGCCTTTGTTTTGCCCGCCATTTGAAATTATTTGCACAGAATAAATAATAGTACTAATTATTTGTTTAACAAAATCATTTTTGTGTTATAAAAATGTTAATTCCTTAATGTTTTGTGTTGTTAATCGTAAAATATTAGTGCACATTGTTCAATAGTAACACGTTATCAGTGAATGTTGATTGAAAATACTATCTTTTAAGAACTTTGGATATACCTATACGATGTAAGTTTTTGGTTTTTGACAAAAAAAAATTTAGTTTCGTCTCCTCGGCTACTGCATTGTAAAACGTTGAACAATATACGTGCCTTAGGTAATGTGTAACTGGAGCCCTATAAAACACTCGCGACACTAGTATCGTTAATAACTATTTTATTTCAACATGTGGAAATGCAAATAAAAATATAGAGTATTTTATCACAAAAATTAATCTTAGTAAGTGACCAAATACTTAAAGCAGGTTTCCCCTACGTCATCCCGTTTTCGAGATCCAGGTGGCTCAGCTGTAGTGACGCGTCACTAAGATCTTTTGAACGCGAGACTCCCTATCAGAAAGTCTAAGTAGCAAAACGTCTAACAGAGCGAAATGCCTAATAAGCAATCTGCCTAATTAGCAAATGGTCCATGTAACAAAACGGCCAACTATCAATAGGTCTATGTAGCAGAACGTCTATGTAGGAAATCGACAGTTTCTCAAAATGCCTGGATACTTAGACACAAAAGTAAATATAAGGTGTTTGGAAGAGCGTGTGCCAAAGGGGTCTCGTACGTAGTTTTGAATGACGTTGGAGTGACGCACGCTGCCTGTGGCGAAAAACTTTTTTTTTATAAGATGGGCTAACTCTTGACCTCAGTCTTGACCATAAAGGTCAAAGATGAGGTCGACGATGGAGCGAGTTAACCCATAAAATGCCTATAAAGGCACTGGCATTCCCACGCACCGACGGAACACAGCAGGCTGTTTGACGTCGGACTTCGGTAGGAGGGTGGTCGCGAACCAGACGGCCCTTTAAAGAGCCTACCACACCGCATGAGACCATAGGACGACACCTCAGATTCAGAAAAAAAAAACTTTCGGCGTGGTACGTTGGAGCGAAAGTTCATTGAAGCGAACGCCACGAAGTCGAACGACACTGAAGCGATCACCTTTGGCGTTGTGGCAAAAAAATGTTGAGGTCTTGTACGTGGTATCGAACGACGCTGTAGCGACAGACGTGGTGGCAAAAAATGTTGAAGCGAAATCCACGAGGTCGAATGCCACCCCAACGAGAAAATTTCAGACGAAAAACATTCGTAAATAAGGAAAATTACTAATTTTTTCAGCGACTTACAAATGTTTTTCGCCTCAATATTTCTCCCTGCGGTGGCATTCGACCTCGTGGATTTCGCTAAAACATTTTTCGCCACCACGTGTGTCGCTACAGGCCTACAGCGTCATTCGATACCGCGTACAAGACCTCAAAAATTTTTCGCCACAACGGTGATCGCTTCAATGTTTGCTTCAATAAAATTTCTCTCCGACGTAGGTAGACTTGTAAGTATGTACCTACCTTAAAAGTAAGTTACCTTTATTTGTATTGATATAAACAATCAATTTAATTAGGTTTAAAACATGTTTGAAAACAAAGACAAATTTTCATAGCTTATAACTTGGAAACCTGACACTTCAGGAGACTTTATCAAAGAATATTTTACGTTTGTATTGATGTTAAAAATCGATTTAATTAGATTTAAAACATGTTAGAAAACAGAGACCTTTAGTCATAGTACTTAGTGATGGCGCCACCAGTGTAACTTTGACAGCTCATAACTTCGAAACCTGACACTTTAGGAGAATTTGTCAAAGAATATTTTAAGTTTGTATTGATCTAAGCTATCGAATTTACTAGGTTTCAAGTGTGGCCGCGATTTTGAAAAAAATTCAAAATGGCGGACAGTAGGTATTCCAAAATCTTCAAAGCCCTTTCAAATCAATCTGACCTGTGAAAGTAGGTGAAACCTTTTTGTCAAGTAGGAAATGAGCTGATAATCTAAAATGTGTTGAGGAAGATATTATGTTCAAGAAGAAGTTTTATGTTTGTTCTACTAGCTTTTTAACCCACAAACTTTCATATTATTAATAAAATAAATAAAAATAAATAAATAATTTCATACGTCTTTTAATAAAATAAATAAAAATAAGGAAGTGTATAGAGTGCCGCAAGCGGCAATGTATTACGATAGGCTACGATGCCGTAAGCTTACGGCACACTAGTTCATAATTTTAAATAGCCGTAAGTGGTAACATAGTGCAGTCGGTTACAGTGCCGTAAGTTTGCGGCTTAATAGCCCGACAATTTATATACTTAGCCGCAAGAAAATTCACTCCTAAGTTTCCAACTAATTCACTCATAAGTTCCTCATTTCCGTATTTTTGTTCTGTCGTGATATTATTTTTAATATCAACCATTCCTACAATGTTTTTCGGTTGTATTTCTTTTACTATTCTCATATTCTCATTATCAGTTTGTCCTGTCTTGTCTATTATAGTTATATTTTCACCAACTGTCTCTGTATCGATTTTTTTTATTATAAATACTTTTACTATTTCACCTTCCCCATTTTCGACAAATTTTGGTAAGTATCATATAATTTTCAAGATCAACCGTTCCCATTTGATTTTTTGTTTGTATTTCTTCTACTATTCTCGTGTTGTCATTACCTGTCTGTCTTGTCTTGTCTATTATATTTACATTTTTACCAACTTTATCTGTATCAATGTCCCTTATTATTAATTCTTCTTCTATTTCATCTTTCTCATTTCCTAATATTTGGTCTGTGATCGTAAAATTTACTACATTTTCTGTTTGTAATTCTCCGTTAAAATTGTTTTAACGGAACACCATTGTGGATTGTATTCCTTAAAAACATTTATCATAGGGCTGATAATATCACTGGTTTCTTCGGTGACTACGAAAATCGCAACAGGATCTCCTTCATCGTTACCATTGATGGCCATCAATACATAAACTGGCATATCCAAATTATTTAATTTATAGGTACCATCCAACATCAATAACTCGGGATATACCGCGAAACAGGACTGCATCCAGGATATCTGATAATATATACCAAGGAGGGTATTGTTTTCATACACAGCAATTTGGACTATATTGTCATCAACATCTAATATTTTTAGAACATTCTCTAAGTTTGTAACAGAACACTGTTTACTGCTTTTTAAATTGCTGATGTCGCGTAACTGTACAGGTTTACCCGTTTTATTTTGTAGGTATGCTTGGAGGAGTTTTTTGTTGCATTTTAACTGCAACAAATTTTCTGCTTCATGTTTTTCTTCAGAGTCTAATTTTCTCTGCTTAGGCAAAGAATGAAAGGTATCCTTATTAATAGTATGATTATGATTTTCTTCGAGAGATGCAATCTGCAATTTCTGCCCGTCTGATGAAAGCTTAATCTTAATATTCATCGGACAATCATTTTAAGTAGTAAAACTGTTTCTTAATCCTAAACTCTTTGTCTTAAATTTTCGACCCCCTCTTGAACACGCAATCGTTATACTTTAGTACTTTAATTCTGGATTACAATTGATCAATTTATGCGGACATACCTTTTTCATTGTTTCAATATTACGAGCATCCCGCTTCCACAACTGTATGAAATGTTTCTTTTCATACTCTTCAATATATAAATCTAAATCCGTTAACAACGTAAATTCAGTAATTATAGTGTTTTTGTATTATAATCATACATTAAAAACTACGCTAATCAAGCCGGTAACATAACCTCAACAAGTCAACACACAAGCAAAATTAAAATAACAAATGATAGTGCTATGCAATACAAACTTTACGGCTCTTTAAAAGGTCGCGTTATTTTGCCGTGCCATGCATACTCCTTGCGGCAGATTAGACGGAGTCACTATTATGCCGCAAAACTTACGGTTCCTGAACCGAGTGCGATACTATGCCGCTTGCGGCACTCTATACACTTCCTTTTTTTTATTTTTTTGCCTTGCCACGATTGACTGGACTAACAGTCGCGACCGACCGGTCGATCGCGACCGACCGGTTGGCCACCCCTGATCTATACTAATATTATAAAGAGGAAAGATTTCATTGTTTGTTTGCATTGATTAGGCTCTGTCTTACTGGACCGATTTGAAAAATTCTTTCACCATTAGAATCCTACATTATCCGTGATAAACATAGGGATGATTTTCCCGAATTCCCACGGGAACGAAGTCCCGGGCGGAAAGCTAGTATCTTATAAGTTTTGAACAGTTGAACCGATTTTGATAAATTATAGCTGCTTCTAAAATAGCTATGAACATATCACCACAATATTTATATTCTATCTAATAACCGTCAGAAAAAAAATTCAAATGAGGCGTCTAAGGGTTCCAGCACCACATGACGTTTTGCTTGTCCCGAAAGAAGTTATAGGCGTGAGCGCATAGATCATCAGTATTTTACAAACAAAAAAAATTATAAAAACCTTATTTCACCTTATTTCACCTACCCTATCCTTTTTTCGCACCGACAAATAAAGAGCGAAATTTTAACAAGTGCTTGACTTACACTCTCTAGGGGGTATGTGGGGTCATAACATCTTAGTGCTCCAAAATCGTCAGCCGCACCTGCTAGTGGTGCACCCTGCTGATCAACAGACGGGGATCTGACATACTACAAGCGGTTTTTTTTACTTGATATTGGCGACTTAGCTATACTGTATTTTAATTTTGATTAAAATACTCAGACAGTTATTTGAAAGATGGGGTCCACAATCGTGATTTTGGCCAATACTCACAATTATGGACGCCATTTTTCAATGAAATTGGATTCACTCCTAAGCCTACCGCATTTTTTTTCTTTATGAGTATTAGATGAAAAACCTTCTAAGCCTATGATTACGTCATTTCGTTTCAACTAAGATCTGCTTCTCACCTTGAGTATAATAGCTCTACAATGATGATGGGGCACAACTCGGAGCAATATCTTTAAGCTCAATATCAACAGAGTGTCGGGTCGGGGCTTGCTCTGTAGATTCGCTTCCCGTGAACACAGCGCACACACTTCATTTACCAGGCTGCGGTTACCCACGCATGAAGCCATGGCTGACCACGCTGAAAACGATAAAGCGACATTTTAATGCACAAAGTACCAGATCAAAGTGTAACAATCGTTTGTTGAAGTAGTTGTTTGGATTATAAATAAATAAATAAATAAATAAATAATCATTTATTTGTGAAAATTGAAGTGGCTTTTATTTAGCTGAATTAATTTAGCTTAACATGTAACCAAAGATTTTGGCAAAATGGTGAGTGTCATTATAGACGTCGATTAGAGGCCGTTTGGCAGTTTTCCTTGTATAAAAGTACACAAACGGTCCATTTAACGGTTTAGAAAGCTGCTATTCTAATATACGGGCCGTGATAATGTATAGCAATCCATCTTCTCCTTCCGTAATGGTACGAAACGGTGATGTGATAAAATTATCTCACGCATGCGACTACATTTCAAAATATGTGTTGTGACGTTCTGTGATGTCATATGTGTTTGTGTTATGTTACTTTCAGATATCTCTGAATGTAAATAAATAAACCAGAACGTAACCGAACTAATCATCTCCAGTGTGTATCTTGTTTGCTATGTGATATTGGAATATTGGAAAGTAAACTCGTAAATTAGATGCAATATCCTTTTGAGAAATTGAAAACCTTTTCCGTTTCGGTTGGGATGGTCTTTATTGTTGTTTTTTTTAAAGTCTGTCAAAGTGCAACACAATTTTTTACATCGACTTTGATTTAAGCACGTAATGTTACCTAATATAGAACTTACCTTTTTCACAATCATTGCTGAAAGTAAACAGCAAATGGGTCACGGCTTCCCTCAGTTCTTCAGTAAGCATGCACCAAGGCCATAGACGGTTCAAGGAGGTCGCTATTCCACCGTCTGCGAAAATTTCTTTGGCAGGAATGCAGTCTAGCATTTGACAGTCGATTAAAACAAACAACCAATACAATGTGTTTATAGCGGGGTTCTGGAATGAGAAATACTACACATTGAATTCGCAATAGGCATATGGGGTCTCGAAACAACATTAATACAGTATGAACTCTATATAACGACACTGAAGGGACTGCGCGTTTTACGGCGTTATTGAGAGTTGTCGTTAAATGGAGAGAAGAAAAATCTGTGTTAGAAAAAGAAAAAGTTTGTTTCAGACTAACTAGTGTTTCGTCAATACACAGTGATTTTCTCTTACTTGCCATGTTTACAGTTTAAAAGTTTGTGAACAACTAAGAATATGATAACTAATAGATAATCTATGACTCTTACTAACAACAGTTAAATGTGCAAACAATCCCAATTTGTGAACAAAAGAACGGATTTCTTAGAAACTTCGGTATGTAATATGATGCCGAGAGTCGAGTTTATTACGGGTTAGGATAGTAAAGCGACAAAAAATGTTCTTTTGTCGCTTTATTATCCTAGCGCGTACAACAGTTAAGTACTGTGTACGTACCTACACAGCTATTTAATTGTTGTCGTTATTGAGAGTGGGTGTAATGCTATATAGAGTGTATCATTGTATGTAAAACAAGCTAAACCAACCAAAGCCGAGTTATTTCGACGCTTTAGGGAGTTTGTCGTTAAATCGAGTGACGTTACATGGAGTTTACACTGTATAATAACATTAATAACCGTTATGAAAAACTAGGAAAACCGTAAGAAGTGGGGCTTCTCGGATGAACACCGGTGTGACTGCGGTGCCATACAAACCATGGAGCACCATCTTTTATCGTGCCTCCTGTGGCCGGTCTCCTGCACAATAGATGACCTACACAATGCCAATCAAAGGTCCGGGGAACTGGCCAATTAGTAGGCAGGTCTGATTTAAACGAAAAGAATAAGTTATGAAAGAGCAAGACTACGCTCTATTAAAGTGCCTTTTCCAACAATTACGTGTGGAAGCGACCACTCACCTCCCCGCACTAACGCCTCATCAATTAACCTCACCTTCTCCTACAAGAAGGTGCGCAAATCTGTCATAATGAAAGCCGTACTTATTTACGTCGGTTTCTGTCCCTTTGTCGACACTTCTGTATGTGTTGTTCGAATCTAGCATTTCTATGGATTTACGGGAGCTTTTACTCAGCAATTAAATTAGAAAGACTATCAAAACCAGTAAATTGTATACTCACTTGAGCAGCACTTTTAACGCCGTCCACGGACCCCATCAAGGAAAGTCTGTCCCGAGTGTTTCGTAGCGTGATAAGTAACGCCGGAGGCAAGCCGCGATGTACGCCGTATAGTCGACAGCGCGGGCTGAAGGATAGCACGCAAGACAAACACATGCATATCCGCTGCCAACGGTCTTCTGAAACATCTTTTTTTTGTGAGAAGTGGGCACTACCTGCACAGAAATCTTATTTTGAGATAACACGAGTCTTTGTTGTTCTTGTATTTCAAATCTTAATGTAAAGCTTAGGCTTTTCGCGACGCTTTTCTGCGCAAAAGAACATTGCCGATAATTATACTTATGAAAGAAGTAGACCTATTGCACTTTAGACCAGTTTAAACCCTGGCTTTAATCTGGTTTATAAAATTGATTACAAAATCATAGGTACCACAATTTTGATTTGTTCGACCAGACATTTACAAAATACATATAACTGTGCATTCAGGCGATGGTATATGTAATTCTGTTTCATTCTGGTCAAGTTCCCCTGTTAGCAGGGTTACGCACTGAATCTGAAACGGTGCAAGGAAGAACTTACAACGCACCTGTGTTACCATATATCTTGGCATCTTCCGACACTTTCTGGTAAAGGGAGATTAGAACTTTGCAGAGGTCTTCAGCCATATATTCTGGTCGGCAGTCATCTTCACTAACCCTCACATCTTCGCAAGTATATCGCGACTTCAAATCTTCAAAGAATTCTATCCGCGCCCGTTCTTTATTTTTATCTACATTCTTTTTCTGAGTTACTGGCTGAGTCAACTTTGTTATGCAGAACAGTGCTGCATCTTGTAGTTCTGGAATTTAACGAAAAAAATAGTTGAATAAGTGAAATAAAAAAAATGTATTTGTATACTCAAAGGCCCGTCAATCTATAATCTTTGGATTTTCCATCGTTCTTATTGAGGACGTGTCAGACGGCTAATCGCCTAGCTCGAGTTACCAAATTAGAAGTAACTATCTCCAACTAGATTAAAAAGTTTACAAAAACAATCAAAGCAGTCCGTGGCTTGATTTTCCAAACATGAACTTGTTTTTACATTTTATTTAAAAAGCTAAGTTGATTATTCGAAATTCAATCAACAAGCGTACAGTTTAAGACTCCACAAAATGTACATCAGAATATACCTATGACGTCACCCTCCAAGCACTGCAGCAAACACTGGAAGAAAGCTGCGTGTGCGTCATCTTGCAGTGCGGTCCACAGAGCGTCACTAGCAGATCGCTCGGCCAACAGTGCAGATAATAGCCACAGAGTCTGCGTATGCAAGTTTATGTTGTCAGCATCAATTCCATCTGAAATTTCAACATTTTTTTTTATTTACATTAAGCGAAACAGAACTGTGTATGAATAGTTCCAGGTGGCAATCTGTGGTCTCTGTCTACCCCAATTTAAAATTATCATGAAAGGCCGCTTTATTGTTCACTTTTTTCTATTCTATGTCCATGTTTCTGTTCAGAGGGCTGCACATCAGAAACACAGCATCGCAAACACATCATTCATTGAAATGAAAGTACATTGTTTTTGTGGGTTCGCAGCTTCTTATATAGCAGTCTTTATCTATTAATTGCTACTCTGCTTGACACGGCTCCGAGGTTGAAGTGACAAATGAAATAAATGTAGTTAAAATAATTTGTACTTTTTATGGAGACAGCAGCACTTCAGGATCTTAAACAGTTGCACTAGGATAAGCGTAATAAAAGCTAGATCAAGGTCTTACATTTTGTCGTCAAAACATAAATTAATACGATTGTAAAAAAAACATAAGAGAAGCAATTTTTTGTGTAATAATTCTGTGCTTCAGCAACTCGAGCACGATGGCGACAACTTCACTTTAATTGCGTGAGGGCCCCGCGCAAAGGCTTGCTCGCCCTCTGGCGTTGTCAATGTTGACATTTTGACATAGGACCGCGGCGCATTACGCGCGCTATCACCATCGTACTCGAGCTGCTGATCTATTATAATCAAAAACCCATAAAAATGCTGTCATAAAAGAGACTACGGTTAAACGGAATTTATTTGATTATTCTTTGCAAAAGTATAATCTCTAAATTATTTATAGCCAGTGTTATTTAATTGATATGACATAAACATAACAAATGATATCAAAACACAAAATGATGTAACTATCACTTGTCACGATTACATTATCGAATTATTGTAAAGACAAATATGAAAATTAAATAACAAAGCGACGAGTAACCAACTCTCCTATAATACGAAACTTTTTCAAAACTTTCTAAATAGTTAAAATACCCGTAGTATATCACGGTTTCCCTAAAAACGAATTGTATTAGACAGATTCACATTTTAGTTTCGCTAGCTTTATTGAACGCCGAGTGAGACTAAGAACCTATTAACGAATTGAATTTATCACATTGATTTCAAGGATCTAGCCAAATTTATATAAAATGTAACACAATAGGTTATACTCTATGAAAACCATCTGTTTCAAACACCGTAAACGCGACGCCAAGGTCAACCTCAGTCACATGATGTGCTGTCATGTGTACCTAAAGAAATATTAAAATATGTAATATTTTAATATTATAAAGATGAAATATTCCGCACAAACAATAAGTAATAAATACAAGAAAATAATACACCATAAAACAACAACAATAACACTTGATGGAACTATAAAATCTTCTTTAGCGTATGATGAAATATTATACATATATTATGTATCATATTTGCATAGCTAACGTGCATATAACAAGTCATTTCACACTTAAAACTTCATAAAACACGGAAAATGATATGCCTTGTCGACTACATTCAAAAAGCCACTCAATGAAATAACTTTCATGTCCACATTAAAACTCCTGGACATGAAATGTTATTTCTAAAAATGCTATAATTTTGCACAGATGAAACTAGAATGTAAAAAATTATTGCGATAATAAATGATTAACTTTGCATAAAACTAAAAAAGTTTACAAAAAAAACAAATACTTACCTTCGTGTAAAGGTGTGAGTGTGTTCAATAAACTTAGCAAGCAGTCTTTAGTAGTGGCCAACGATACACGCACGCATTTTGTCCCGACTGCTGCGTAGAGAGTACGACACGCAGAAATACGCATTTTACGATTTTCTATGAAATTATCTTTAGTCCATGTGGCGCACCTGAAAGCATGAAAAATTGTTTTAATCTTAGGTTAATGCTTCTTTTGGGGGAAATAACGGCAAATGACAGAAGGGTTAAGTATTTATGTCACTACTTGGTTCTCCATTTAACCCAATAGATAGATAATAGATGCAAGAGTTTCATGTATGTTAATTACCTGAACAACAGCCGAAAAAGCCCTCTTTCGTTCCAAGAGGCCATGGGGCATTGTTTGAACAAGCAGATGTTGTACAGGACGTCAGCTGTTGCCGCTACCAAAGACGCGGTAGGCGGGGGGCGGCCTCGAGACGATATTATCGGGGATATCTAGAACAGTAAGCCACGCTTTATTAGAAGACGATTTCGCTGTGTCCGTGGACACAAATAGAAAATCACATTTCGGAAACAGTGTTTAGATTTAGTTTTATTTGGGAAAGGCTTGTTAATGACTTGGGAGCTTGGGAGAAAGTAAAATAGCAAAAGAGAAATTTAAATGCTCAAAAAGATGGTGCTGACTGCCTTACGAGGTTCCCTTTACAACACAGTGGGGATGTCTGTTGTGTTATTCGTGACCGGTACTTAAATCTTGTTTACCTGAAAATCTCCACTTTTCTGAGCGCGTACTTCCAACTCCAATCGTCGGTCCCACATAGAACGGGAGACATTCGCCTCTAAAAGACAAACCAAATACAATAATTCATCATTGATAAAACGAACAAAATCTGATTCGTTGGTATTAATTATTAGAGATAGAGACAGGTATTTAAATGCTTTGTCATAAAATGCATTTTTTATTACATCCAATAACACAGCAGTAGGAATCGAGATACTATATGAAAAACCAATCATATAGGCAATGAATGGCGTCTTTTAATATTACTTCAAGTTTTATTTTGGCGTAATTTAAGTAATGCAAAAGTATATTACCATCTAAATTTAAGAAATGCAAAAGTATTTATAAATGACAACAAAATACCTACCAATGTTGTGATTATAACTTTTCTCGTCGCAGAACTCAACTAAGATGTCGAGACAGTGTTCTATAAAGTTGTTTTCATTCAGTTGTACTAACATATCAAGCACCAAAATCTGAAAATAATTCATGTATTTTTACGAAAGCATTCTGTATTCATACATAATGTTTCCCATTTCGATTACCGGTCATTGCAAACATTTACGTGGAAGAAATATTATTTATCAGGTCTGGATATATTCGTGTCTGTATAAGGCACATTGATAGAAGTAAAATCCAATCTTGGGTATAGGCCACGAGCAAAAATCTATTATGTAAACAGATACTCGTACGATACGTAAACTCAGATAAATGTACAACTACAAACATGATTCATTCGAAATAAATATTGATTTGAGTGAGTAAACCATTTCGGTAGGTACTGTATAATGTTTCTATCAGCCAAAAAACCCAGTTATCGTCGATATCGTTTACAATTTTTTTTATAATCTTTGTGGCATTTATTCTGTTACTATGTGGTTACTCTACCACAGGGTGGAAACTTTCAGCGGGGCAGTAAGGGAAGATTTTTTTTGTGTGAATCGATCGATCTAATACTGATCAAAAACTTCTATCGAACTAACCGTCATTGGAGCACTAAAAAAGTCTGAAATTGCAAAAATCTTTTCCCATACATTTTTTAAGAAGTTCTACTAAATATTTTTGTTGACTGAACAAAAAAATTAGTTTGACCAGTATTATTAGAAACAAGGGATCGATAGACACCAAAAACATTTTTAAGTAAAATGTATGGGGAAGGTTTTTACAATTTTTGTCAATTTCCTAAGGTTAGTCTCCTTAGATAATTTTCGTGTAGCTGCAACGGGTTATGGTACTTTCCCTCACCGCCCCGCTGAAAGTTTCCACCCTATTTAAACTTTTGGACAATTGTTATTAAAAAATGAAATGAAACCATCATAATAATATTATCTTTATTATCAATAATAGCGTAAAACTATTCACAAAACACTACAAATAATCACAGATAACGAGATAGCATAGGAAATATTATATATTATGTATAATAATGAAAAAGGTAAAAGAGAAGTGTAGAGAAGAATCTTTAAGTATGTAAACTCAAGAGTACATCAAGCTTGACACTTTGGCACAAGGGTGTGTATGTTCTTAGTCTGTTCTTTACGTGAAATAAGGAAAATCACACTTTACAAAACTAATACATCTACGTTCGAGCGGCACTACTCTTAAGATTACCTACTTATACCTAAGTAAGGCGCATCGCCGGTCAAATGTTACTATCAGCTAGCTTCTCACTTCTAAAATACACTAAACTAGTTGCTCTGAGTTGTAGACCTTGCAATGAAACTATGAAACTTTTACGAAATTTTTAAAAATAAATCTCCATATACTTAATTATTGAACCTACTCGCCAAATTTGAAGAGAATCGGTAGAGAAATGCAACCTATACAGGAGAACATCCGGTCATACGATAACATTTTTGCCAAATTGAAATGAAGACGCTGCACCCGCGCTTCACATTCGCGGTCGGTCGGTTAAGGATCAGTAGGATTTAAATAAATTAAGTAAATTTTAGTAAGAAGTTTCATTCTTTTGAGACGCAGCGGGGCAATGAATAAACATGATTATTTGTACAAAGTATGCAAATAATTGATAAATATAACATAATAGCGTGGAAGTTAGTTATATGGCGCTTCCGAAGGAACTCTGCGAAATGGGATAAATATAGCCTATGGCCATTCTCATACCTAAAACTATATCCGTTCAAGATATCATCAACATCAGTTTATAAGCGTGAAAATGTTATAGACAGAGTAACTTTTACAAAAGTGACAAAGGCTACTTAATCACGAGTAAAAAATGACACGCTGTGTAAATACCCCTTTAAACATTAATATCACATCTACATTTTCGGATCCAGTTTCTACACTAGTTGAAATTTTGATTGACTCTCTAAAACTATTAATAACTCAATTTTAAGTACAAAAGAAAGTAACATAATATTATAATCGAATTAATAACATTTATAATCATTTAAAAGTATAACAACAAGTCCCACATGCAAATATATTGAATGTTTTATAACTAATTTAAATAGTCTACGACAACAATAGGGTTTGTTCATGACTGTAGAGATCTGAACTGAAGCCATATTCCTCCTTTATTCTTGAGGAAGAAGCTGCGGGGATCATACTCGATGCGCGGTGTTGTTTTCGAGCAAGGTTCAACTTTAAAATTACTGAGCATTGCTGCCAGCCCTGCTGCCACGATCAGCTGAGCGAAGCGAGCTCCTGAAACCCAAACATTACTATTCATTGTACTGCGATAGACAGCGAAAACAATTACATCCTTTATATTAATATTTTTCTTCTTACATCCATTGAATAAGGTTTACATAAACATTGTTTTGTTTTGTCTCACAATTGATTTGATTATGTAGCTATTATACAAACAATAAGATTCTAACGAGACAATGAATTCAATTCCTAAATATATAGCATTGAAACTATTTAAAGAAATATAATGTTTAAAATTGAACGGATGCGATATAAAATTTACCTGGACAAGCACGAGGACCCTCGCCGAATGCCATGAAACCGGTAGGATTGGTATCCGAACTGAATCTGTCCGGATTGAACTTATCAGGATTCAGAAAGTATTGCGGATCTCTTTGTATGCTGTGTATAGGTATTAGCACCGGATCCCCTTGTTTGACAGTTAGATCTGTGTCCGGCAGTTTACAGGTCACCGTGCACAATCGGGTGGTCACGGGTGTCGGAGGATGCATTCTCAGAGATTCCAAAAAACATTGGCTTACCAACTTCATCGCTATTACAGCTTCATAATTCAACTCTCCGTGCTGCGCTAGGCACTCTTTAATCTCTGTCCGTACCCGATCTTGTAATTCCTGATCTCTCGCCAGCTCAAACAAACTGAACGACAACGTTGTAGCAGATGTCTCCAAGCCGGCTAGCATGAATATAAACGAATTCGAAGTTATCAATTCATCGGTCATCGGAAATGCAGTTTCAGTTTTCTGTACGTTTAACATCAATTGGAGGAAGTCGTGTCTCACGGTGCTAGTAGTTCGCCTTTCTGTGAGAACTTGTTGGATCGTATCTGTAATAAAGTGTTCCACATCCGACGAGTAAGTTCTAAAATTAAATAATTTAAACAATCTTGGGAAATATGTACGACAATATCTCTTAGCTAACCCAGACTTCGACATCCTGAACATTTTCTGAGCCATCTTCAGGAAGGGTGAATTAGGGTTTTTTAAAGAACCCGGATCAACCCCGAAAGCACAACTTCCAATAACATCAGTAGTAAAACGACTCATCAAGTTAGGTATTTCTATTTCAGTGTCGAGCATTTGAAGAAGTATGTTTTTTAGGGATTGGGCACATTCCACAACCAGTGGAAACATGGCTTTCATCTTTCCAGAAGAAAATGTAGGTGTGACGATCTGTCGCATCGCTTTCCACTCAGCGCCTTTCATGTTGGACAAATTCCGAAGCAAAGGCTCTCTCAGAGTATCGGTCAGAGTTGACACGCGGTCACTAAAACTTGAAAATTCAGTTGAAAACACTGCCTTGATAATATTCAAATCTCTCAACATCAATGTCGGTCGTCGAGCTTGAAAAATACCAATATATTTTTCATTTCTATACTTGTCATATAAATACTGAACCGTACTAGAGTAACTCTGCTTCATTAAAAAAGTGGCGCCAAAATTCCCAAACAGCGGACACGGTTCTCTGTAGGGCACATTCTTATGCAGCCAATATTTTCTTCCGCTGGTAGTGTAGTGGAATACAGCTAATACAACTGTTAGAATAAATATAATCACAAGTAAAGCAACACTGAGACACATTTTTCACTATTTTGATCCGTCGTACGAGATTTACACGTTCTTGAAGTTATGCACGTAGTTAAGTAGCTGGCCGAAAACTATTAGTCATGCCGGCGCGGCGCGCGGCGTTTACTATGAGTAAACAAAGCGGGGCACGCGCCGTACTGAGGCGAACTGGTGTAGCCTGCGCCTGCGGGCGGTCAGTAATCAAGTGAAGCGTGTCGCACGCGAGTACCAAGATAAGCCCTACGCTGCGCCTGCGTTCATTACACCACTGCGCACACAAGGCCGTGCGAATTGACGTACTGCGCCCGTGACTCGCATATACCCACACATAAGCTCTTACAATTTCCATTGTACTTTGGTGCAAGGAATCGGTAATGAGAAAATCACAAATTTACGACGATTATTTCGAAGAAGAATTATAAAGATGCATAAACAGGAACTAAGCGAGCATTAGGTCGGCGAACGACGACTTTTTACATTTTAGGGTTCCGTACCCAAAGGGTAAAAACGGGACCATATTACTAAGACTCCGCTGTCCGTCCGTCCGTCTGTCTGTCATGATGTATTTCTGTTGCCGCTATAACAACAAATACTAAAAAACAGAATAAAATTAATATTTAAGGGGGCTCCCATACAACAAACGTGATTTTTGTTACCGTTTTTAAAGATGTTGGTACGGAACCCTTCGTGCGTGAGTCCGAGTCGCACTTGGCCGGGTTTTTTTACGGCTAAGTAGCATTACGTACTAAACAAGTATCATAAAATCTGTTATAGCGCATCAATGTATTTTTAAGTATATCCATAGTTAACCGCGACTGTTTCCTTGATTCATAAAATCATAACGTAACTTATCATCAACACACGCTCCATATGCGCTTACAATTATGCACACATCTCTCGACATCGATTGACATCATAGTACTCGTAGGTGGTCCTTATCATGATAATTACAAACCGCAAGCACTGCATATTTTATTGATCATTGAGCGAGCGCTAGTGAAATCTTTATGTGAATGAAATACGAAGTAGCATGACTCTATTTGTAATGAAATGATAAATGATTATTTAAACCCTTACTATCCTTATGATAGGTATCCAGTTCATCTTTAACCGCGTCTGTACCATTGGAGTAGGCAGGTTTGGTCTTTATCGCGTTTTAAACGCCTATTTGAAATAGTTAATCTTAACAAACATATACAAAAAGATACATACCGTCGAACATATTTTTTTGCAGTCGGCTAAAAATATACCAACTGGGCTATCACTGCTACCGTATTATTAGCCTACCATATTTATAAGTCAATAATAAGACCGAAATACGACTTGTAAACTTATCAAACAAGTATCTATCATTAATTAACTAACTTATCATTTGGTGGAAATATAAATCATAGGCTAAATTACTAGTATAGTGACCTCATAACAGGATGTTATAGAACGAGTGTGCATCAGATGTGCAATTCACAAGTCTATGTTTACGGCTATATGACATCGTTTAGTAATTAAGCGTTGAAAGCAAAATAACGTTGAAAGTATACACACTTATAACACCTCACACTAACACCGCAAATACCTACATTATGATTTTCCTCTTTCCGTCGTAAATCTTTCGAGTCACACTCTAATTTAAGTGTAATGCATAAAACCAAGTTCCATACGTCTGTTTCTCACAAAACTGTTTAAGAGTTTAAAACTGTTTAAAAACGGAGTGATTAAGAGAAAGGTTTATGTTTATAGTTCACTAGCATCCCGCTCGGGACTTCGTTCCCGTAGGAATTCGGAAAAATTATGTGGCCTATATTACTCAGGGATAATGTAGCATCCTAATGGTGAAAGAATTTTTGAAATCGGTCCAGTGGTTTTTAAGTTTATTCGTTACATACAAAAGTACAAACATACAAAAATACAAATCTTTCCTGCGAGCGAAAAGCTAGTTATAGTATAAGTGCAGATTTTTGTTTATTTGTCTTTCCTTTATGTCCTAAAAGAGCCTCAAAGGAGCAAACGAACAACGAAAATATTTTTTGGCAACTTGTCCACGCAAACGAAGCTGCGGGTGAGAATCCAGCATAATCATAATATAATACGCTGTTAACTTTATTTATTTATTTTATCAGCCCATATACGTCCCCACCGAGAGGCAGTGTTAACTTATCGAACTAAAAAGGAAATGTAAATCATAAATAAACCTTGAATATTACTTAAAAAATGAATCAAAAGTAACAAAATCCTCTCACTTCTACTCCCATAAAAGGTAAATAAATACACGAATACATTAAAATGAAGTCAATATCCAAGTGAATGGAACAAAACAAACGTAAAACCTGATTAACATGGTAATTTTAGTTAATGCATGCAGAAAATATATATTAAGGAAAATAATCTCTTCCACGCTGGAATGGGAGTGAAACAAAAACACAGAACGAAGTTCTGCCTACTCCGACAGGGATTATAGGCGTGTGTGAATGAAAAAATAATAGACTCGGGTCTAAATGCACATAGCAGCGCATAAATGCTCTAACTAAGGCATTAAAATGACCAATATTCTTTTAGAAAAATAAATAAAAAGATAAATGATAAAAGGCATTCGACCTAGCATACGTAATGAGACTTATAGCAGAAACAACGCAAGGAAAATAGACCCTATTTGGATTTAGAGACGTCTTCATTTCTCTTGCGGACATACGATGCTTTTAGCAATCATGATCAGGTTCATCGTCAATTGAATGCAAAAGAAATGCAACTTTGTCATCATATATTTAAGGTTATGTTTTCGTTGGCAATCAACTATCATGCGAGTGAAGTCTCATTGCTTATGCTAGGGCAGCAGGTATAGTAAGAATAAGAAATGTCTTACATCGGTATTTGGAGAAGTTCGAGCGGCCAAAGCGGTGAGCAGTGCTGCGGCTGCACTTCGTACCGCGTTAGCCTCGTATATGTCACAGAAGATGCTCACTGCGAATTGCGCCAAGGAGTCCGATGACAAAGCTGTCAATAAAGTCATTTTTTTAATAATACATGGAGCCTTTGTCCCTTTCTCACAGAAAAGTGACGTGGTTTATTTGTAGTAGTTTCTTTGTATTTTTTTCCTTGATCTTTCTTAGTCACAATCATAAAATATCAGATGACTTTAAATTAGCTAACGTACCTTTTTCCTTTCTTTCTTTTTCTCTCCATGAACTGAATAACTTTTTCCAAGGAACTTACTTCTTAACTTACTGATGTCCTACCCTAAGGTTGCCTAAAAGAAATTGTTACCTAGCAATAAGGCCGCTTTGTTGTACACTATGTTTTATGTTCTGTTTTTTGTACTGTATATTGTATTGTATAATATAAAAAAATTTGTACAGGCAGGCGATTTTTTTTTTCATATTTCGACCTATTCACCACATTTATTTTACCCTGACTAATTTAAAGTCACCGAAAATACACATTCAGAACTGTTTACATATATATTTTAAACATATAACAGAAACATATTAATCTGAAGTGCATGTGCTGATTGTTGTTTAAAATTCTACGGAAATCATGAACAATAACCGAGACAATTAGTAATATAAAGTGTATAAAGTCAAGTTGGAGGGTAAGAACCGTAATTTTATTACCTCTGCACTAACGTCAGCCTCTTTGTTTTAGAACACAGATATCGCTTATCTTCTAAGCGCTAGGTTTGTGTTAATACAATAGTAAAATCATAATATGTATTTTTTTTCTAGACCGTCGAAGGCAATATCATTTTGCAGGACAAAATATTTTTTCAGTATGAGATATATATTTTTTTAATTTCGTCACATTCGCGGCGCTTTCGGCAGCATTCGCATACAGTATAAGTGTGATCAACTGATCATCTATTTGTTGACAATTTAAGGACTATGCTCTTATCGGCGAAGCAATCTTCGCCCCTGGGCTAGATTATGGGAGCGAACCCATTAGTTTTTTTTTAAAAAAAAACGACGTATTCAACTCAATGTGTGACCATATTTTTTATTATTATTTTTACATCAAGTATGTGAAGTTTTCCATAAACCGAGTCAAGTTTTCGACTTTGCGTAATTTATCATTTAAAATTATTACAAGATCGTTCAATAATTTTATTCTATACTAGCATTCCTCCCGTGACTTCGTTCCCGTCGAAATTCGGGAAAATTATATAGCCTATGTTACTCAGGGATAATGTAGCATTCTAATGGTGAAATCATTTTTCAAATCGGTCCAGTACTTTCGTACCGATTTGAAAAATTATTTCACCATGTTTATTAAACATCTACACTAATATTATAAAGAAAAAAGATTTGATTGTTTGTTTGCATTGATTATTAGGCTCCGAAACTACTGGACCGATTTGAAAAAATATTTCACCATTAGAATCCTATATTATCCCCAATGAACATAGGCTACATAATATTCCCGAATTCCCACGGGAACGAAGTCCGGGCGGAAAGCTAGTATTCAATAAATCTGAGAGTAACGACGTTCGATAAGTAATTCAGAGAAATCCTTGTTTATAGATAAAACAAAAATGGTTGTGTATGACTGATTTCAAACAGAGTCACTTTATTTTACTACTGATTGCGCTAACATTAATTATCCTCCAGGGTTCACTCCACGTTGTTTCAAACAAGCATGGACTTAAAAACAAAAATTACGTAAGAGGGCGCCTCGACGGATTGTACAACCATTATTCTACTAGGTTCACTCTGACGCTATTTTAAACCACCATTGACTTGAAAACAAGACGTTTATGTCTACTAAGTTGGGACCTTTTAACGATGTTTTGGAAAAGACTGACCTTATTGTCTACTAACTTTGCGGTAGGTAGGTGGGATATGAAGTGTGCGTAAAGAGCCAGCGACGCCATGATGACGTGAGAACATATCGACATGGAGCATGGAGAAATGCACTCCACTGATTTCATCCTGATTACTCACACCAAAGCGTTCGAAATAACCATGGGTTTAAAAAAAAACAGGCCCATACCTACTTCTACTAATGTGTATTGCGGCGGCGCATAGCTCGGGCCTCGATTGGATTTAACCACTGACCGCCCCACCATTATATTCCACGCCTCCTTTTAACGATGTTTTGAAAAAGACCTTATTATCTGCTAACTTTGCAGTAGGTGGAACATGAAATTTGCGCAATGAGCCAGCGACACCATTATGATGTGGAGGGCACCTTTACTTCATTTGTCCACTCTGATTTTACCCTCATTAATCACTCCAAAACGTTAAAAACAGGACCACAGTTCTACTAACGTGTAGCTCGGGCAGCGCGTAGCTCGGGCCTCGATTGGATTTCACCACTTACCACCCCACTATTGTGTTGTACGGCTCCTTCTAACGCTGTTTTGAAAAAAGGACCTTTTTGTCTACTAACCTTGCAGTAGATGGGACATAAACTGTGCGTGATGAGCCAGTGCCGCCATGACATGTATGGCGGCAGCGCGTAGGTCGGGCCTCGCGCCTTGACTGCATTTCACCACTGCTTGCACCACCATTATGCTCCAAGGCTCACTCCAACGCTGTTTCAAACAATTTTTTTAAATAAACGCTACATACTCAAACACCCACACTAAGGTTTGCCGTTGTGTCCTGAATCCCATACACAAAGACAGACACGAACACCCGAAACAAACATCTGCTTTTTACATCAATATTTGCCCCGACCGGGAATCGAACAAAGGACCCTTCGATCAAGAGGCAGGGTTACTACCACTCGCCCAAACCAGCCGTTAATTGATCTATTTTTTTTAATAATTTGGGCGCCACAAGGTGGCCTTAGAAGTCGACGAGACTCAGGAAGAGATGACGTGACGATTTCGATGCTCATACCACGTTATTTTTTAATCAGTACGCCAATTTTTTGTACGTAAACATTATGAAAATTTAACAGACCCGTATTTTTTGTTTTATATCGTTTCACATAAAAATTTCAAGCTAGATCGTCTGAAGCATGAAAAAAATAAAAAAAATTGTATGGAAAAAAAATTACATCGTCCAATTGACTTGAAACTTGGTAATAGTACTCTTTAACACAATTTGTGACACCCGTGTTTCTGCGTTTTACAAAATTCATCCTCGAATAAGTTAAAAAGGGGTATCAAAAACTGAAAATTTTGAAAAAAAATTAAATTATTTCCTCCTTATTTACGTTCTATCAACGTAACTGACACCGTAAGAAAAATTTGCGTACTGATTAAAAAGTCACCCTGTATTATATATCACCGGAAAATCATACACGGCAGTTGAAAGGTATTATTTAACGTATACATTTCTGGTAATTGATCAGTTTACGGCGTCTCGCGGTAAAATAATCCGACGAACGCGAGGTGTACGCTGATTGGATGAAAGTCTCACTTGCTTTCACCTCGCTCGCCCCGCTCTCCGCCAGCCGCCTCCATTCGAAGTAAACAACTTCCCCTTGAAACATAGGTCAAAATACGAAAAAAAAATATTTTGATGTCCCATACAAAATGCGCTAAGTATATGCTGATGAAATTTGTATGGAAACTCAAAATTTTTAAGCTATTGCATAGATTCTATCGCGGGCCTTGAGCGCGGGGACCGAATCCAGAAATTCCGTAACGAAAAAACCTAACGCTCCCCACTCCGACGGGCACGGAGGTGTGGCTTGAAGGCCGTGCATCGTCTAACGTCGTTTCAGTTCGGCAGTCTTCGACACGGTGTTTGTGTGCGTGCAATAATAATAATATAATAATAATAATAATAAAATGAAGTTGCTCCGATCCGGACGAAAATCGGTATCTGGGGGGTTTGGGGGTCGATGATTCCGAATATCGGGTCACTTTTTCGATTCCACCATTTTTCAAGATGGCCGCCATACAAGGAGTGGTGAGGCGAGGCCGCAGGCCGAGGCGAGCTGCCTAAAAAGCGAAGCCGAAGGCCGAGCTCCGCGTAGGGCGTAGCCCGGAGCGTCCCCCCCCAAATCCAAGATGGCTGCCATACAAGTTTAGATTCTAAAGGTGAGGCCAGGTCGAAGACCGAGCCGAACGCGCGAGGCGAGGCCGAAGGCCGAGTCGAGCCGCGTATAGGGTGAGGCCGAAAGCCGAACTCCGCGTAGGGCGAAGCCCGGAGCGTTCCCCCCTAATTAAAGATGGCCGCCATATACAAATTTAGATTTTTAAGGTGAGGCAAGGTCGCAGACCGAGCCGAACGCGCAAGCCGAGGCCGTAGGCCGAGGCGAGCTTCGAATAGGGCGAGGCCGAAGGCCGAGCTCCGCGTAGGGCGAAGCACGAAGCGTCACCAAGCATATTACCCGCCGACCGCCATCCGAAAATTTCATATCCGCCATCTTGGATTTTAGTTGGGGGAATCGTGACGCGAAGGGCAAAGCCCGGAGCGTCTCGATTCCCCCCACCAAAAATCCAAGATGGCGGATATGAAATTTTCGGGCATACCGACATGGGTGTCGTTTAATAGGTTTTCGGGGGTTCTGATTCCGAAAATGACATCCATTTTGAAATCCAAGATGGCGGACATGTATTTTTGTAAAAAACCGTCATGGGTGTCGTTTAATAGGTTTTCGAGGGTGCTGATTGCAAAAATAACATCCATTTTAAAATCCAAGATGGCGGCCGTAAAAAACAAAAAAAATTGTAAACTTTTTTGAAAATTTTTCATAGCATTTTGTATCAACTTATGCAATTATAATTAAAAGTAGAGGGCTACTTTTAATTATAATTGCATAAGTTGATACAAAATGCTATGCAATAGCTTTACCGCGGCAGTCCCCGAGTGCCACACGTCTATTTTTTTCGTATTTTGACCTTCCTTGGGGAAGTTGTTCAGTTTCATGGACGGATTAACCACCCGAGAGGTTGAAAGAGATTAACCTAAAGCCCTGTATATCGTGTGAATTTTAAATAGTCCACGATGGCAAAAGATATGCATGTACTCGTAATTACAAACAACTTTTACTATGGGACCGACTCTGAAATCGCGAAAAAAAATCTGCTGTTCCATAGAAGTTCAAACAGACTGTATGAAATAGATGATTTCTTTTTCGCGATTTAAAAGTCGGTCCCATAGTAAAAGTTGTTTGTAATCACGAGTACATTGCATATCTTTTGCTATCATGGACTTATTAAAAATCATCCTATAAATTAGTTATGATGTTATTGAACTAAAGCAGTGTTTTTCAATCTTTTTGGATTCGCGACCCCTTTGGATCATATAAAGTTCTGGCGACCCCCTAAGGTCCCTAAGACCCTTTTAGGCTAAATCTATGTACTACTTCGGAGATTTTAAAACACATAATAAAAGAGTTTGCCGCGGGGTAGACGTGGAAGGCGGAAGGCGGGGGCATCGTTATACGGGCACAGCCTTTTCACTGAAATTGTCTTAGTTTAGTGTAAGATTTACAAATGTGTCTTTTTCTTTTACCTGCGACCCCCCGAGTAAGGCTTCACGACCCCCATGGGGGTCGCGACCCATAGTTTGAAAAACACTGAACTAAAGTATCAATATTAAATTGTCAGGTCTAGGTGCTGTTAACTCTATGAATAATCACTTGCCACAGCTTGCCATCGACCAGATCAGAGAACAGTGTATTATATTACGGATGTCAGATTGACGTAAAAATGTACACTGAGCAGCGATTGGTCCATTCGTGTATGATTTGACGTATGGTGAAATCGTAAGTTGATAAACTTACAACCAGGCACCGTGAGTTGATCAATTAGCTAAAATTTATTGCGTTAAATAATACATCGTGTATAATTTTCCGATAGTTTACAAACTACCTCGAAAATTTATCAACTTACGATTCTTATTATTTTACGGCGACATATACATTGTCCTACTGATCTCGCGTAGGTAATACGTACTAGACCAGATCTTTAAATGCGCGCTACTTGCTCGGGGCTCTATAACACATGCACTTTCTTGCGCTCCCGACAAAAATCAGATAGCCCCTCGCTTTCGTCCTTTCACCTTTTATGTACGCTCTCCTCTTTTTGGGCTCGTCTGTTTTTACATAATATGTAATCTATGATTTTTTTATCCCATGGGATTTTAAAAAATTACCTATACATCCTATATATTTATGTTATTCTGATGGATATTGAAATATATGAAATTTCAGGTCCTGACTTAAGACTCATCAACGCCCTGCCCAAACCCTTTAACCTAGAAAGCTGAGGCACAGAGGTTCCTTTTGTAACGTAGACAAGAAATAAGGAAGGTTTTACGAAATTCCCACGGGAACGAAGTTCCGGGCATCCTCTAGATCTGTATGATTTTCATAAAATGCGTTCAGTAAAGTCCATCCATCCTCACAAACTTACAGGTTTATACTGTTAGTAGAATTAATAATAATAAAATAAACGCTACACATTCAAAGGCCCACACTAAGGTTTTCCCTTGTGTCGTGGGTCCCTTAGAACACAAATAAAGACAAACACAAACACCCATGATCCAAGAAAAAACATCTACTTTTTACAAAAATGTTTGCCCCGACTGGGGATCGAACCCAGGACCCGCCGATCAAGAGGCAGCCTCACTACCACTCGACCAATCCGGCCGTCAAAATTGAAACAAAGTTTCATAAGCCGTAAAGCTGAACATTCCACACACATTAAATATAACAAACTAAAGATAAAATACTTAAGCTTGATGGAATGCACTTCTGATTTATCATGAAATTCATGAATGACCATAGTCAAGAGCTATTTCTGAAAATACTTGAGCAATTACGATAGCACAACCAGATCGATCTGGTTTAAATTTATCAACATTATTATCAATATGATCAATCATATTCGTCTTTATATTCTTGTCTGTTTGTCGCCCTTGTGAAATATTATGAATAGAGTGCATATTTCATAAATTGTGTTTATTAAGTATACACAATGGGTGGGTTGTAGTCGTACATTTAAGGGACCCACCTTATTACTTTTGTGAGAATATCAAGTATGTGTCAAAATTGATCCAGGGAAACCTTAGCCTAAAAAACCGGAATATTGAAGTCTGACTGACAAAAGCACGATGTTTTCATAGCAAAAACCATCTAAGTGCCGTTATGATCTTTCTATGACCTAGCTAATCATTCTATACAATCAAGCAAACCTTCGCCATTTCGCTTTCTAAGTTAAAAAAGTTAAAAAGTTTTCGCCATCTCGCTTCCGGCCGGCCCTAAGTTATGAAAAAAGAAACGACAAGAAGAAGCAAGGACAGGAGCATGCTGCACGGATACGCTCAGCGTGTTCCTGCCGCAACAGAGCCAGCAATGAGAGTAGTGCATTTGTAAACCTGCCTTCTCGAAAGTTGACATGTCTAAGGTCCGTATTGCAGGACACTTAAGTCTTAATCTATACTTAAGTATTGATTGTCTCTTTCTACTTATATACAGTGGAGTGAAAAAATAATCAACATAATACATAATGCCTGCACGGGCATGCACTCAGCTTGCACCTGCCTCAACAGAGCCAGCAATAAGATCAGCGCATCTATAACCTGCCTTCTCGAAATTTGACATGTCTAAGTGGAGAGAAAAAGAATTAACATGATACATGCCTGCACGGGTATGTGCTCAGCATGCAACTGCCTTAACAGAGCCAGCAATGAGAGCAGTGCATCCAATCTGCACGCCTGTCCCTTGCGGCCGCCCCCCGCCGCGCACCCCGCCACCGCCGCCGTCATCAGACGCAGGCTCTGTTCTAGCGTCTCTTCAGAAAACTTGTACGAAGAGTTTACTGCATAGCGGATACACCGGACTAGCTCGTTCAGGTACCCTGACAAAAAACCATAGTGTTTAATCTGTGTTTATGGTTATTTTAACCCTTTTAGCGCCAAGAGTTTTCGTCAAAAACGCCCACCACACGCCACGACATGAAAAAATTAAAACTTTTTTTTTAATGTCGTGGCGTATGGCGAACGCTTGGTGAACGTTATTAAAGTTTAAAAAAAAATATTTTTTTTGCCTGATATATCAGACTTTGGCGGCGAGGGCACGAAACTTAAACGTCTGATATATCAGACATTGGCGGTGAAAAGGTTAAATCAGCAAAAAAGTAGGATATGAATCAAGCCAATAAACAAAACAACTTTTTTCAAGAAACAAATCGAATTTTTAAAGTAATGACTGATTAGCTGATTGCTCTGATATGTGAAGTAGGAAATTGTCATATGGGAATTTCCTTCAGTTTCATAAACATATTAAAGCCATCAAGTTTCTCTAAATAATATAATAGCCAAATGCATCTTTAGTCAGTACAGATGCATTTGTCTATTCTGAAGTTTTTATTTTTTGAAGTTTTTATGTTGGAGCTACCTTAATTATAAAACCTTAGTTTTCGTGTTGTTCTGACGCGCATTCGCTCAACTAAAAACTATAATCCTTTTTCTTATTGTGTCAAGCTCTCATCAAGCTTAACCCTTATGCTATTTACTTACTTTCAATTATTATCAATCCCGGATAGAAAGCATTTAAAATAATTAAAATTTTAATCATTTCATTTAACCAACATGATAATAAGACAAAACACAAAGAAGCAAATAATAGATACCCTTATGCTATTTACTTACTTTCAATTATTATCAATCCCGGATAGAAAGCATTTAAAATAATTAAAATTTTAATCATTTCATTTAACCAACATGATAATAAGACAAAACACAAAGAAGCAAATAATAGATACTTACCAAGCATATGAAAATTCGTCAAGTCGATCCTATTCAAGCAAGCCAAGAGAATCTTGACAAGGCTTTCCATTTTCTCTTCATAAATGGCACAATGGATGATACAACGTTGTAGTACTTTAACAATGTGCGTATGTAGTTGTGTGACTTCTATACTTTCTTGTGGCGTTTGCTCGAGGTATAGCTCGTCCCGACAGAGTAAAGATATTACGCTTGCATCACTGTCGATGAAATGTGTTAATATCCATGACATTGCACCTCCTGTCGCAAAAGATTTAATTTAATAAATGACATTGAAATCAAAATATTCTACCTTGGCCTTTTTTGCTTAGTGTTATTTTCAGTTATTTTAGAATTAATGATCACTGTTGACGTTATTTAGGTAATCTTATTGATTGACTTCTCTGCTTCAACTAGGGCAAACATGCTTTCGTATGTCTAGCGGATGTAAGTCCGACTTTTCTCCTCTACAAGTCGCATTTTTCAACCGATTCTCGTGAAATTTTGTGAACAGTAATTATATAAAAAATATTGACAATTCAGTTTTATTATGGATTTGTTTTTCAAATCAGACTCGCAAGGTCTACAGCTCACGGAGCCACTAGTTAACTTTATGTTCAAAAAACCAACAGATGTTTTACTGAAGAACCAATTAATTAAAGGTTTTGGCTGATAACGCCATAACAAAGCGACAAGACCAAGATTCAGACGGTCGCTGAAATTAAGCAGACATAAAATAATTTAGAAATCTTACCTTGGTCAGAAACATTATCCATATATGTTTGAATAAACCGAAGCAATGAGATGAGAAGCGCGGTGTCGCGAGACGAGGCGGGGGGTGCGCAGAGGAACCGTCTCGTGTGGTGCCAGGGCAACGCACACAACTCCTCGTTTGACACTGATGACAGCGGCTGCAGGTGGATGTAACTATAGGGAGATAGTTACGGCAAGAAATTATACATTTTCAGTTGACTACAGTTTATATTGAGAGAAAGGGAAAAACGAAAGAACGAATTGTAGAAAAGTGTTACTTGTTTCTTGTGCTCCACAGAGATTACTCTAGCCCTTATTATACGCTAACTACAAAGTAACTATACTTGGGCCATTATGAACGTGCGAACTGAGTCATAAATCATTACTTTTTATTGTTACACACAACACTAACAGTACAAGCGAGAATTTCGATATGCCTCTAAGTGTGAGCGAGAGGTCTGATAAAAAAATTTATGACTCAGTTCGCCCGTTCGTAATGGCCCAAGTATAGTACCCTAAAGCGCTGTTTATACACAAGCGACGTGAGGCGGCGATCAAAGCAACGTAAAATGAATCTTAATGACTGCAGAGCAAATGTTTTTTTGGCGAAAATAGAAGTACGAAGAAATATCCGCCGCCTGGAGACGGAGCGACGGACGAAAAAAACGTTTGCTCCATAGCTTTTTGGATTCATTTTACGTTGCTTTGACCGCCGTACTACGTCGCTTGTAACAGCGCCTTAGTCCAAACGCAAACTTTAAACGAATTTTTTTGATTCATATTTTGACGAACATTCGACACGAATGTTGATGAAGAAACTTCGTATTACTTTTGCCTCACTCGATATCGAATTGGCGATTTTAGTTACCTCTCCAACAACCAAACAGCTTCATTGACTTGTTTGTGCGAGGTGGCATTCTCAAGCTCTAGCAGCGCTTTGGTACACGAGAAGTTGGGGCATGAGGCTCGCAAGCACTCCAGGTCGACGGTGGAGGGGCGGAGCGCCAGCGGGGTGGGGGGCAGGGGCGCTCCCAGCAATACACGGGACACGCTCTCTAATGAGACCCAGCGACGCATTATCACAGCGCGGCGAATGTCCTCGTCTGATAGCAGCCATTCTAGCAAACAAGATAATTAATAAAGATTCACGCAATTTCCTCCATAAATACTTTCTATAGCAAACTTTAATATTTGTTGAACTTTATTTTCTAACCTATAACAGCCAATGGACTTAACTCGTAAGCGCGATCGCTAGAGCCGCGCCTTGTAAGAATAACTTTCTCTGAGATACGACATTAGCAGGAGACACAGCTCCTGATCAAAGTTTCGTTCATTCATTCATTCAATGATCTTAAGGGAAAACATCGTGATGAAACCTGAAGACGACTCAATGTGTATCCATCAGCCAATTCAGTCAGGTTGCTCAGTCAGCAGGGTCACGGAGGTCAGATGGCAGGCAATTACCTGAATTACCAAACCCTGGATCATGGAATAAAACGCTAGAAAGAAGAGTAAGAATACTAACGCCTTGGCGCACATTTGTATTTTAGATAATCTATTTTTTAATTTTTTTATGTGTTATAAACTGTTTCTATACCTCTATCTAATATCTTGACTTTAAACGACTCAACTAGAACAAGTATCAGATGCGAGATAAGGGCGGAAGATCGACATCTGTAATATGTTTGGCTCAAGTGCAAAGGAAAGGTAAAATCATAAAAATTAAATATACAGGGTGTAAGGGACAGCTTAGCAAAAACTTAAGCCTTGAATTCAGACCATCATTCCGAATGATTTTTCAGATAAATTTTCAAATGTTTTTCATGTCTTTTAATATTATCGGCTTTATAATTGCATTTAAAAAAATCGCGTTCTGATAGTAGCGCGACGCTACCACGGGGCGGACGACCCGCACTCGGAGCGCGTTCATTGCGTAGCGTCAAAACACGAAAATAACGACACCTCCGTAACTTGACTTTTCCCAGAAAAACAACGATCATAGTTATGGGTAGACTCTAATTGAGTGTTTGCTAAGCTGTGCCATCCCTTATACCCTGTATTTGGTCTTCAGTTTCAACATTATCAATCAACTCACCAACAGAAGAATGCTGCACATTAGGGCTTGTAGTCCAGTAGCTGTTCACATGAAACGGTAGCTTAGTCCGCTGAGTGACGCTCAAAGGTAACGCCGGCACGCGTTCCCTATTCTTGTTTAACTCTTGCAGAGAAAACCCGGCCCAGGCCACCAGAGCTAAGATCTGAGCTGACATACACACTGCTACGTCGTTCGCCGGGAACACTAGGATCACTGGAACGTGGGAATTTTGAACTGGTAAACTGTAGTTTCCTTTCCTTGAAAAGAAAAATGTGTTCCCAAGTTTTTTTGAGTCATTGGCGAGCCACAGCCGAAAGAATTGCAATCGTTGACATGTTAGAACAACTTGCTTAGGAATAGTCTTTAATTACTTCTTTTTGGGGTTCCGTACCCAAAGGGTAAGAACGGGACCCTATTACTAAGGCTCCGCTGTCCGTCTGTCACCAGGCTGTATCTCATGAACCGTGATAGTTAGACAGTTGAAATTTTCGCAGATGATGTATTTCTATTGTCCCTATAACAACAAATACTAAAAAATAGATAAAAAATAGAAAATAAATAATTTAGGGGGCTCCCATACAACACCGTGGTTTTTTTTGCCGTTTATATAGGTAGTGGTACGGATCCCTTCGTGCGCGAGTCCGACTCGCTCTTGGCCGGTTTTTTAGTATTTGTGTCTCGTGTTACATTAATTAAACTCCTTCCTTATCATGACTAAATCAAATATTCGAACTTGAACTTGACTAACCTAGTTGGTGTCAGTTTTCAAACCGCCAAATAAAATTTTAGTTTTATGGCCCCGTGACTTCGTTCCTATTGGAGAAAATTATTCTGATATTTAAGCTATATTTAACAGTAACATAGCTTCGATATCAGAATAATTTTATCAAAATCTGTTTAGCAGTTTTTCGTGAAAGAATAACAGACATGCCCAATTTTTTGCGTTTATAGTATTAGTACTAGGACGTATAAGAAAGATGCCTACCTCTCAGCAAAAACAACGGTAAGTCACGAATCTTGGAAAGTAAGTGTCTGGCCATAAAACAGACACTGTTCAATATGGACACGCAACTGATAGCGCACTCGGGAAACGCTAAGTAGTCATCTACAGTCAATGACATCCTGAAAAAATAAAATTAGTAAATAAAACCTTCTAAAAAACAAATAAAATTCCCAAAGTTCAATTCAATCATCATGTAGTCATTAGATATTTGGAGCCGTCATATTTTGGAAAAAATATTTAATTTTACTATCCTTTTTTTCGATGTTAAGTAGTTTATTTATTATAATATAAACATAAAACACGGAAAAATATTTAAAGATTTGGAATCACAAAGTAGAAAATTTGCATAAAAACTCGTTTAAGTATATAAGTTTACACATACATAAGCTCACGCCTTTATTCCATTGGGGTAAGCCACAAACACAATTTTTTTTTGCAAAGCCAACTAATTGCACAACAAAGGCATAGGCGGGTGATCTGTCCACTTATTTGGGACCATTTCACCCAATTCCTCATAACAGCGCATGAGTTTTAACTCTGCACTGACATTTCCAGCTTTAATCTCTTGCATTTGGTCTTCTTTTACCTCTTCAATGCCTATTGTCTCCCATCTTACCAGCGCGTAGATTGGACACTCAGTCAGGAAATGTAGACTTGTTTTCTCTCTGTCGCATTCTGGGCAGGTGGGATCACTTTTTAAGAGTACGAACATACATATTTTTGGTAAAATGATTTGGTAGCCTCTGTAGGAGTGTACACAAAACTATAGTCGAGGGATAAAGCCAGGCCGATACAACACTTACTCCTTACCTCAAAATGGCTACAACAATGTTTAGCCCATCATAGTTTGTAAACGTGTCATGGAGCTCAGGCTGCCTTAGCATTACCGACAACTGTTGCAGAGTACTTCTCCTTAAAGACGGTTCTAATGACGGATTCTCGTACGAGTTTGAAGGTACCGGGTACCCATCTTCATCCAAAACTATATCTTGTTTCAGAACGTCCAACATTTGCATTAGGCCCGCAGTCTAAAAGAAAATACATTTATGAAAAACTTTACCGTAACTCAACAAAACTGAAGATTGCAATAGGCTTATTGAATGACAAAAAATTTAAGGTAAAGCACATAATAGTAAACAACTTTGTCAGTTTACAAAAAATAATTATTAAAAAACCAATAACAAAAGTGTCAGATAGACAGATGCCCGACAGATAAAATATACCACTTACAAAAATAATTTGTGAGCAGTATACAATCTGAAAGATGATTATCGATATCACAGACTTACCGATGGATTTTTGTTTGGAGAACTCTTGTAGTCAACATTGAACTCCTGAGGCTCGACTGTTCTTAAAGCATTCATCAACACATCAGCACGTAAGCTGTCATTTGGCGGCAGATACTTTTCATCATCTGCAAGTCACAACACATTAAAAGTACTGAATTAAAATCTTGCTTTGTCGCCAATAGCGAGTTTTAAATATGTAAAATAATAGATTTTTAAGTAGCTGGACCATGTAAGATCAGTAGGATGGCTACATGGAGAGTGGGGACATCATGTAAGGAAGAAGGAATAATCACATCTTCTCATGTAAGTCTTTTGTTCCGTAATATTGTTTTCCAACTTTATGTGACACTTGTTAAGATACGTAAATTCTTTTAATTGTTGTTTCTTGTGATGCGAGGCATGGGACGGCTGTGAGGGGAGTAGGGAGGCCGTTCGGGGATGTAGCCCAATATTTTTGGTCACCTTTTTTTTATTATTAAAAATGGGTTCGCTCTTGACCACAATCTAGCTTAGGGCAAAGATGTGGTCGAGGATGTAGCGAGCTTATTAATGATCACAGGAACTGGTAAGTTTGCGAAGCATATGCAGATTGCTACTGTAGTCTGCAACATCATGCTGAGACAGCTTTTTCGGTCCACACATCATTCCACACCATTCTTTTTTTTAGTTGTAAGTCCTTTGTATTGTGTTATTTTAGCTTAATTTCTTTATTGTTCCATGATTTGTGAGCACCGAATAAATGTTTTTTTCTATTCTATTCATATGTTTTGTCTAATTTAGGCTATGGAATTACCTCCAGAACCTAAGTTTATATTTCATGTTATAACTGTTTTTTTAACTGTTCCTGAAGCTTTAGATAGGGTTGACGACAAGCTTCGAATAATTAAGTATGCAAACCTAATAGCCGACAGAGTTGATGCGCCGCATCTATCTGCACAGCAGGGCAGTGCACGAACAGCAATCGAACCAGCCCTGTGGCCACTTCCGACATAGATACACCCATACATCCTGCTATGTTTGGCTCTAAAGACTTGCAGATTGCTTGTCCTGCAACAAAAATAAGCACTTATCAATGGAATCGAGAGGTAGATGACTTTTTTATTGTTTAAATTGAAGCTACATTACCTTATAAATAGCCTGGTGTAAATAGTTTTTTAATATCTTTAAAAATAAGAAACATATTAACGTTTCAATCTCTCAATTAGACAGAGAGGGAAGTACTAAACGATGACGTCACAGCAAAGTACCACCATATAAATTCAATACAAAATTTCGTTTTGTCAGAAAGAGATAGACAGAAATGTTATAGGCTACGTTTTTTTTATATTTTTCGACCATTTTTAAATATGATTTCGAATTATTCATATTTTGTATGTCAACAAATATAGGATATTCAATAAAAGGTATCTACCCAGTTGTGCTTTTTAATGGTTACATACCCAGCTGCGTGTCGTGTTCTGCATACACGTGCAGCAGCGGCAGTACGGGCAGCAGGCTGGCGAGTAGCCGCCACCAACAGCCCTCGCTCAGCACCAATCTCCCTCGAACCAAGTATAGCATTATATCTGACGCGCATGATTCCACCTATAAACATTGATTCAGGCCGTAAACTTATGCATATAATTTTGGATTACGTAAAAATAATTGGATGGGTGTCTGCAGTAAACTGCTAAAACAAATATCTCGGCGACAAAAATGCGGGTTCATGAAAATTTAAAAGTGGCTTTTAAAATTATGGCAATTTGTTTTAGCAAAATTATGATAAAGCTGCTAAAAATTATTACTAGAAAAATTCTAGAAAAAAAAAATTATTTTTAAAAATATGCGAAATATAAGGATTTTTTTGAGAATTTCATATTTGTTCCTCATGGAAAGTTGTTCTGTTTCATGAAGAGATTCACGTATTCTTACTAATTTAAAGTCACTTACATACGCGAATGCTAAATCATACGAACACACGCACGCAAGCACGTACGCATATTTGACCTTTTTTATATTAACTTCAAGAGCAAGTGATTACGAGATGCAATATGTAAATTACGCATCCAATGCAAAAGACCATTAAAATATCTAAAACATGCGACACAAAGCTTTTTTATTTTACCGTACACAAAATTAGAAATAACAAATACAAAATGAGAACACATTTGAAATATTGTTGCTTACCAGTTTAGATGATGACGAAAGGCCGTGACAGCAGATTTCCGTGAGAATCCCGACGTCACAGAGCAATGCCAGACACTTCTCGTTCTCAGTTTGATCAGCTTCGTCGCCAACCAGCACGGATCTGACCATCTCGGCCATCGATCTGTAGAAGCTCACCTGTACCCAATCGACGTGATACGCCATTAAACTCAACGCTATACTTCGAACTTTACCCCAGTCATTGTCATTCATTTCAAATTCCTTAGTATTTTTCAATATAACTTCACATATTTCATTTAAAAATGTTTCACCCATATGAAGTTCTAATGCTGGTAATGAATTTTCTATCAAATCGAACACTTTCTTTGAGTTTCTACAGCTCCTGTTTTTAATGAACTGAGCTGCGCTATCTATATTGTCGTACAGTTTTTTAAGCTCCCGGTATTTACTTTTGTACTCTTGGTCTACTGATATTCTTGAAGCCTGCAAAAATTAAAAGCATTTAAACAACTTTAAAACTGGTCTTAAAAATGAAAATTTTTTGAATAGTCTTTGTTTTTTTCTTAGTTCTTTTAGAAAATTAATTTACTGTAGTTTTATTTAATAGAAGGTGAAAGAAATGTATTTTACTTTTCAGAATTACATCACCCATCTAAATAGATAATGAAATATAGCTACATATAGATCTATAATATACATGATAAGTGTGATATGATATGGCAGCAGCCTATTGCTACTCATATAGGCCTCTTCTCTATAGCACCAATCGTTACGATTCTGTGCCAGCCTCATCCATTGTGATCCCATTGATTTTACGACATCATTTGACCACCGGAGAAGAGGCTTGTTGGCGGGAAGTCTAGGGTAAACTAATAGAAGCGTCACCATGAAGCCGAATACATTTTGTGACGATCCAAGCATATAAAGATGGCGCAAAAAAATAAAAATAAACAATAGATTAGATACTGTGGTTAAATAAGACTGACCTGAAGCGTCGAAGAAACTTTGTAACATAGTTGAGGGTACAGCAATTCCAAAGCCGGGTCCAGTTGTGCCAGTCTTAGTGCGATAACAATGGACGAGGGAGGCAGCGCCGAGTGCCGCGTCCAAGAGAGGACCCTCTCAGCCACCGCCACTAACCGTAACCACGCCACACGATAATGGCACTTACTGGTGTTTTCGGAGAAAAGTTTCCTATCAATAAAATAATACAAAACTTCAGTGCAACAAAAGACATAAAAATCATACATACTTACAATCTACCTACTCTCTAAAAAAAAAGAGGAACAACTTTACACTGAACTGAATAACAGCACTGACCACAATTTATGCGTTTCTACTGCCCTAGTATACACACACAATGAGACATTACTCTCAGGACTATTGATTACCAAGGAAAACAAAACCATAAATACAGGGCTTTAGGTATCTCTCTTTCAAACTCTCGGGTGGATAATCAGTCCATGAAACTGAACAACTTTCCCAAGGACCATAGGTCAAACTACGAATTTTGAGTTCCCATACAAACTTCATCAGCATATAGCACATTTTGTATGGGAGACCTAATTTTTTGTATTTTAACCTATGTTCCTTGGGGAAGTTGTTCAGTTTCATGGACTGATTAACCACCCAAGAGTTTTTAAAGCCCTGTATAATACTTAGAATTAGAAGTTTGCATTACTTTTGCATTTGATTTACGTTGAAAAATAATATTAACTTGCTAAAAGAACGCATTTAAACGCAAGAGAAACGAAAACTTATCTACATACAAATAGGATACTCCCATCATTAGTACCATTGCGTATGCTAGGGCAGCTGGACACTTTCATAAAGGTTCATCGATTTTCAATTTGCATAAACTAAAAAGAAATAATTGTATAATAATATTAATAATATAGCTGTCCGCTCGCGACTTTGTTCCCGTGGGATTTGTCCCGGTCATTTTCATTTTTTTAATATAAACCTGGTCATGACAATAAGGAACACAACAAAAAAAGAATCATCCAAATCGGTCCAGCCGTTTTCGAGTTTTGCGCTTAGCAACAGATTTAGTAATTCATTTTTATAGATATAGATTGAAAGCTACAAACCTGTACTTCGTCATGAGATCGCCCAACATCCGCATAACTGTACAACTCTTATGAGCTATATCTCTGAGTGTTTTAGAATTATGTTCCAAGCTCCAAAAGGATTCACTGACACAGTCTAATAACAATAGTATTAGGCTCTCTATTAGATCCAAACAGAGATTTGTTTCTCTCTGCAATATAAAATTAAACTTTACTATGTTTATGCCCCTCAGTGGTCACATATATGGGCTGATAAAAAAATAAAGTTTATACTGACTGGTTAGTAATAAACCAATTCTTCGGTTTCATCCCTATGAACATGACTAGCATGAATTTTAAATTCGCGTAGCTCTACATACTTGAAATCTAGGTTTGTTACTGCGCGTTATTCAGCAAGCACACTATCATATTACATATTACATAATGCGCATATTACACACATTACGTAAATAAGTATAGTCCTAGTCCACGAGCGCGCTTGACTTTTTCTTGTGTGAAGCGTATACGTAACAAGGTCTGCGTGCGCGCGCTCACAACTATCAGCTTCGACAGCACGTTAACTATCATGACAATGTAAAGATCTAATCAGAATTAAAGCCCACGCGCCCTCGTAGATTACATTACATCAACTATAAATATATTCAGTAACTGATACTTAACTACTTATTTCAGAGATCTTTAAAAGGTCATCAACACTGATACCTAATAGGACATATTTTACATAGGTAACAAAAAATAGAAAATTACCGAATCCAATGAATCCATTTTATCATTAGGGTTCATCAGGACTAAACTTCGACCCATAATCGAAAGAATCGAATGAAGTGTATCCAAGGCAAATATTGGAACAGGCAACTGCCTGAGAGCTGCTAGCGCATTGTCTTCCTTTAATTCTTCTTTCGCCTCATTACCAGCTATTTGTTGTAGCTCTATATTTATGTTGTCAGTTGTATCCTTCTGTTCTGGGGACAGCTTAAATAAAATTGTATCAACAGATGATTTATATGAGTAGACTTTAAGGTGAAATAAGTTATCTGATAGATAGCCTAGTTGTTTATCCAATAGTAATCTGAAAAGTTACAAAGAAAAACATACCTTAGGCTCATCGTGAATCAAATCCAAAGAGCAAAGTTGGCGGAGACGTACGCGCAATGCACGAGTTATACTTAAAAGAACACAAAGGGCATCTTCAGGACGATTGCTGTGCCCACCGTCTGCTATCGTCATCAGATTCTGTAAAATCACACAATTTTTATAAAATACAGTAATTAAAAAAAAACATCACAAGCGCGGCAAAGAAAGAATACAACTATTATACACATATAGCGCCAGGGTCGCGACGCCCTAGAGCTATTAGCCCACAGTTCAACAAAATAATCCTTTTAAAAATATAGTTTTTTTTGGTTCCTCAAAAATGCATTGCCAAAGTAACAAACATACTTTACCTTAATAATATTTGGCCTATTCAGAAATATTTCAGAGGGGAAGTCCTGTAAAAACACATCACAGATAAACCGGCAACATTTTTTAGTTGATTTGAGAAGCTTTAGTGCATCCTCCACCAGTACAATTGTTTTGGAGTCAGAGGTGCAGAGATCCACCCAAGGAAACAGTAGTACTTTTATTCCATCTGGACTTTGTGCCCTGTGTAGAAAAAGCTTATTTATTGAAGCAAATTTTAGTTCTTAGTAATTGTAAAATTAACTAATAAGTAAAAAACAAATTGTAATTAAGTTTTCATTGCAGTCAGAGGACCTCAACCACAGAACAGTCCCCAGACTTAAATTACAGCTAGTACAATGTTTACTTTTTAGTAAAGCGCTCGTAGCCCAGTGGCGTTCCCTGATCTCAACCATTAAGCAACGTACAAAGAGGCAGGGAACCTGATGGGTGACCAAAAATTAAAATTTATCACGAGCGTTTTCGTGCTTCGGAAGACACGTTAAGCTGTCAGTCCCAACTGTTGTCGATTGACTACAGTCGTTAAAACCAAGTCAGAGGCCATTGTGCAGTTTGAAAACTCTGACACCAGGTTGACTATACCTACACAATAAGAATAAGAAAAAGACTTTTTAGTTCATTTGTGGCAAGGTTAGCCATGTTTTTACTTTCTGTAATTATTTATTTAAACTAACCCTGTTTATATAGGGCAAAAGCATTCTAATGGTTTTAGGTCGCATCATATTTATACTTACTCTATAGTCTAAAGCTTCTGTGAGTATAATACTTACACATCATGTTTTGTATGCAGCAAGGGATCCTCTGGTGATTCCAGTGTGTCCTTGGAAGCTACAGAATGACAACCCAAATTATAGTAGCCACTTGACAGATCATCACTTTCTGAACTGGAAAGAAATAATCTATTACATAAACAACCAACAACATGAGAACACAGAGATAAATCATTTTTTCTGCGATTTATAAATTGTAATATATGCAAATAAAGAATATAGTGTCAGTAACTAAAATATAATTTACAAGCGACCTGCATGTGGCATCGCCCATATTTCTCAAAGTTCCATCTAAATTCAGACTAATTTTTCAAATTAGATTTACCCCTAAATTGTTTTGAAGGGTAATCTTCTTAATACATCCACACTTACAAATTATACCTTTACCATAGTAATCCTTACTTCCTTACTAATATTATAAACGTGAAAGGACATCATTCACGGCCCATACAAAAAATACCAAAATTTTTAAAGTGGCGGAGAAAAAGGTAAAGTTATTATTTCGAAAGAACATATCATTTTATAGATTTTTTAGTATGATAGCTAAGCTGTACGACCATTACTAGATTTGTTTTTGACACTTATAAATCTGGATTTTAAATGTTCCGACCATAGAAAATAGTGTTTCAATAGATTGTGAAACATTTTTCGTATTAGGTTAAAGGTTTAAATTCTAAATTTAAAAATGCATTTACGCTTGAAAAATCTTAATGTTAAGCTTGTCGTACAGCTTAGCTGTCATAATAAAAAATCTTAAGAATAATGTGTCCTTTTGAAATAATAAGTTTTCTTCTTTTGGCCGCCATCTTTAAAATTTTGGTACGTTTTGAATGATGTCCTTTTGTATGTATGGATGTTTGCTCCTCTTTTACACTCAAACGGCTGGACCAATTTTGATAAAATCTGATATGGAGGTAGCTGACACCTTCGATTAACACATCTATGGAGGGGACGCCCGTCAGGCACAGGTGGGTGATCAGTCCACTCATTTGGGACCATTTCACCCAGAAAGGATTAACACATAGGCTATCAAATTTTCTCAAATTCTCACGGGAAAAAAGTCCCGGGCGAAAAGCTAGTATCACTATAAAATTGTCAACCTTAGAATTAAAGTAAATAATTTTTAATCTAGAAAAATTTACTCTCTTTCCCAGTATTTATTCATAATTAATTGACTACTTACTCAGCTAAAGAGTTCAATGTGAGTGGCGGTACGTCCAATCTGGTTTCAGATGCTACAGAGTTCAAAAATCTTAAAGTATCCATAACATCAGAATAGATTTCCAGTGCTTCTGGTTCCACTTTACATTTAACTCTATTCAGAGTAGAAAGAATTTTTTTGATTCCTATCTCTCTTGCAATGTAATTCCCTGCTTTTGTCTGCAATGCAAATAGGGAATTTCAAAGTAACAATAACTTTCAAAGGAACATGCTCACCGAAGGGTGGAAAAAAACCCAGGCCCGGTGCAAATGAAACTTATTTCATGTAAATATTACTGCATAGACTGCATCATCCAAATATTTTTCTAAATGTATAAAATATTTTTTTCTTTAGAATAGAATAATTTATTTCACAAATTGGGTTATAGAAAGAATTACAACAGCGGGCCCTGCACTAAGCAAGCTTGTATCGCTTTTTATTTTCCGCTTTTAATGTAAGGACCACTTGCACCTAGCCAGGTTATTTATTTTAACCTGTCATAAAAAAACATTACTCATTTTTATTGTTTCTCTGTTTATTTAACTTCAAATAAAAATGTAATCCTGCTTGGCACAAGTGGGACATAAAACTTTGCAATTAAAAAAATACTTACTTTTATTGTGGAAAGAAGTAAATGTAAGACCTCCCCTTGCAGGGACGGCTGCTGTACGTGAAACCAAGCAAGCAGAGCTTCCAAGAGTTCTCGAGTACACGCCAATTCGTCTTCCAGCTCCCAGCCTAGCCGCAGTTTCGCTACGAGTAGCTGCAAAGCTCGCTCTCGAATTTCTTTTAATGGGTGACCTGCAACAGCAGCATGTCATGGTCACAACTTAATTTCTATTCTATTCTATTTTTGTGCATATATGGCTGTCTTTTTATGTAAGACACCTAACATGACCCTCTGACCCAATTTTGCCAATATCAAGGTTGGAAACTAAAAGTGAACGCGGAAGAAAATTTAAACGGTAATGAAGGGACTTCATGCCTAAAAATTTTAAAAATTAATACAGTAACTCACTCAGTTTCTTTATATACGTCGACATCATTTCAGTAGACGCCATTACGAATTAACTAAGGAATAAATGTTTCAGTAATATATTTATGTATTCTTCAAAATGTTATTTCTATACAAAAAAAAAGGAAAACAGATTAATCGAAGAAAAACTCATTTTCTCGTTTGTTTACGGTTTTGAAAATTGACGTTATCGTTTGACTTTTTTTTTACTACAAGTGTTACAAGGGAGATATTAGTAGATTCTACTAAATACTAGCCAGTAGCAACTAGTATAAGGCTAGTATTTTTAAATATTGTCGGTGGTTTTGGTATTAAAAAAAAAGTATTTCCCCATAGCTCTCTAGATGGCGCTGAACGAGGCTGCAGGGACATAGTTTCCTTTGCCTTTCCCGAAAGGGATAAATTAAACAAAAAAAACATTGCCTTTGACTTTGCCGTATGTTTGCCGTGCTAAACAAAAATAGCGTTTTAGTGATCATAGAGTAACTTATATATGGGGGATTAGTGATTTATTTATCCTCTACCGATTTAGTCTGTGTCAGCAAAGAGCATCTCTATATAGTTTGTGGCAAAGAGAATATAAACACTAGCGTTTTATGTGTCAGTGGCCGTGCCGTTTTCCTTTTTTGTGTAATTTGTTATTTATTATAACAAATGAGCTCTGGTTATATTTCATAATGTGAGTTAAATACATTTCTGAACATGCCTTATTGGGTTGAGTCAAGTAATTTAAAATCTAACCTCAACAAATTCTTGGGTCTGTAGTGTATTATAAACTCATCGGGTCTTTGTTCCAGATGGCAGACATAAAAGCTTTGCTAAAAGAAGCTAGAAAATTAATTGATGACAAAAACTACAAAGATGCTCAAGAATGTTGCAAAAATATACTAAGAAAAGACAAACAAAACTACTTCGGATTAATTCTTCTTGGTAAAGCCCTTCAAGATTCGGATCAAGCACCATTGGCTTATCAAAAAGCAATATCTTGCAAATCTGATCATCCATTGGCTTGGCAAGGTCTTGCTAATTACTATGAAAATAAAGAGGATAATGCAGCGAAAACCAAATTATTATCTATTTACGATGAAATTCTAAAACTGCAGATTGAAGAAGAAAAAGCTTTTGAAATAATAACTAAACTTGGACAACTTGGCAGTCAGTTGAAAAACGATGATGTCATCAGCATATTTTTAAGATATATCAGTAAAGGACTTGATTCAAAACTAACAGATGCAGCTGAGAAACAAGTAGTTGAAGTTTTAAAAGCAAATGTTCCTTGTAAAGAAGAAGATATTGAATCGGTTATTAAACTAATCCAGAAAGTATATGCAAAAGAGCCAAGTTCTTCTTTAGAATTAATTCAAGCTAAACTTCTACTTGAAAAGAGAGACTTCCAGCATGCTGTTCAAGAAGTTACAGATTTAGAATATTTCACCAGAAATGTCTTGCTGCGTGAATGGCTTTGTAAACAATTGTGCAAAGCTTATGTACAGAAAGACTCCTTTTGTGGCATTGAAATTGAATCTCTCATAGATAAGATTACTGAAGGTGTTGAGAACTCAAAATATCCTGCCCTGTTAAGGAGTATTATCTGCTATGACAAAGGGCTGTATTTGGAAGCTTATAAAAAATGTGTACCTTTGATTAACTATCATGAAGCTGACGAAACCGAAGCTACCTTTATAATAAACTGTACAATCAAATTGAAGAAGTGGAATATAACCCAGAAACTTGCAACAAACTTTTTAACAAAAGTAAAAGATAAAGCCATGTTAGAGAAACTGAAGAAATTTTTATTTTTATCTCTAGCCAAACAACAAAAATGGGAGGAAGCTATTGACACAGTGAAAGAATTACCCACAGAATCCTTTAACACAAATGAACAAGCAATGCTAGCAGAGTGTTATATTGAAAATAATCAGCCAGCAGATACTTTAATTGAGAAATTACAATCCACTGAATACCATACACAACTACGAGCCCTATTGCTTATGAAAGAAAAAAAATACAAGGAAGTTACAACATTTCTCCAAAGTTACCCTGAAACTGTTACTAACTTATTTTTTTTGGGTCAAGCACAATGGGAATTAAAGCAATATGATAAGTGCCTTATTAGTTTACTAAAAGCTGCCAAGATGGATAGTGATCATGCCAATACTTTTTATTACTTGGGAAAGTTTTACCATCTATACAAACAAGACTTTTCTAAAGCAAAAAAATGTTATGAAAAAGCATATAGCCTTAACAGTATTGATAGTGAAATAGCAAAGAATTTAAGCGAGATATATGCCAAGTTGTCAATGCATGAAGCAGACTTTGGATTATTAATAACTGCACAGAAAAATAGCTATGGTAACGAACCTTGGATATTTTTCAGGCTTGGACTTCATTATGTTAACAGAAGAGATTGGGAAAATGCTATCATTAACTTCAGAAATGTCATTAAAAATGATTATGATAACACTACCGCATTTGAATGTTTAGCAGATGCATACTATTCTCGAGGATCATTCACTTCTGCTCTGAGAGCATATAATAAAGTAATGACTTTGAATCCTAATAAAACTTCACACTGTCTGACTAGAATAGGATACATTTACTCTCTTCTGACTCAGTACGAGAATGCTATTGCTACTTTTGAAAAAGTACTTCAAATTGATCCAAACTCCTTACTTGCCTTAAAAGGAATCGCTGAAACTTGGATGAGAATAGCTAAGAAAAAGGAGGCTGCCAAAACGTATGGTAGTGCCAGAGATTGTGCACAACATGCTATTGACTACATCACCAAAGCCTTGTCAAAAGAAAAACAATTTGCATGCTTTTGGAAACTAATGGCAGATACTCTGATGTTCATTACTAAACTACCAAATAAATATGCATATGGTTACATCAAAGAAGCATTTGATGATTCTAGTGAAGTATTTGTTAAAAAGCAAAATCTGGATATATTTCCACTAGCAATTGCATGCTACTCATATATAACCAAACAAAGACAGCAATTGGCATCATACGATTTAGCATCTGCATATCTTTCTTATTATCATGAAAGTAACAAAATAGATAACTGTAACATATCATTTAACCTAGTCATTTCTTGCTTAAAAGAGAAGCCTACTGTATGGCGTCACTGGAATTTACTAGGCAAAATTTGTTTATTTATTGAGAAATACCATTTGGCCCAACATTGCTTTATCAAAGCTTTGTTAGCAACGCGAAAATGGTCAGTCGCAAAGATATGGTGCAATCTGGGTACCTTATATTTGAAACTAAAGCTCTACAAGTTAGCCAACTATTGTTTCTGGCGGGGCCAGTCTACACTGCCATCTCATCCTCAGAGCTGGATAGGTCAAGCATTAATTGCACAAGAGATTCGTGAAGAAGAGGCTATGGACTTATTTAGACACGCCTCGCGTTTAGGCTACCACCCAGAAAGCGCTCTGGGGTATGCAGACTGGGTGTGTCGAACACTGAAGAATCAGAATTATAAAGAGGATCCAGAATCTAAATATGTCATAGAAGGTTTACATGCAATACCATATGCAATGGATTTGATTGAATGGCTCTGTAATTTTGATCCCAATAATGCATGTGCTTATGCAATTTTGGGTGTTTTGCAAGAAAGGAGTGGCCTTATCAGAACAGCTAAGAAATCATATGAAAAGGCTCTTCAATATGCAGAAAACGATAAGAAGAATATAGCTCTTTTGAATCTTGGTAGAATTCTAGTCAGATTAGGGGAGTATGACGAAGCCATAAAAACATTTAAAGACATAACTGAAGCCAGTTTGAACTCAACTAGTGGTTTGGCATTAGCTCTCTTTAAAAAAGGTCTTTATGAGGAGTCATATTCAGCATATGACACAGCTCTGCACTGGCTCAGTGATGATGATGAAAAAGCAGATCTCTTGGTTGCAATGGCTGGTATAGTTTACATGTTCAAAGGAGCAGATGATGCAAAAACTTTACTGTTTCGTAGTATACAAATATCACAAAAAAAACCTACTGCTTTTAGCTTATTTGCAATATGTTCTTTGGGCTTAATTCATTCAGACTTAAGTTTATCAAAACTAGCCCTTAGTGAATTGCAGAAGTATGAAAAAGATAGTGATTTTGGATATGACATCGGATTTTTGAAGTCTTATTTACTCGTTTGCGAGGACCACATGGAGGAAGCTATTAAACTTCTCAGTGACTCCCTTCATGATCATCCGAGTAATGCTTTGTTATGGTTCTGTATGGCCCAGTACTGTCTTAGAGCTACCAAACCTAAAGCAAGGGTAGCTAGTTGTTGTGCCCAAAGGGCCTTATGTTCTGCTCACTGTAGTGAGTGTAATTGTGACCCTGCAAAAATGATTGCTACAGCCAGTATCGCCGAACATATTGCAGGACAAGATTCAAAGGCTCTGCTGTTAGCTAAAGAAGGGCTGCATATGTATCCATGCCAAGCTGAAATATGGGCAGCACTTCTGTTTTCCCTCTTACCACATAAAAAGTGGAAGGAAAAGACTGAGTGGATACGCAGCGCTGCTGGATACATGCGACGACATCTAGAAATATCACGTCCTCTAAGCAGATGGGTCAGTCTTTTAGAGAAAAAAATCCAAACTGTACAATAACTGTATTCAATAAATATCATCTAAGGCTGTATTTGTACATAAGTTGTTACTTTTATGTGTCGCCGTGAGTTCATTTTTACACCTACATGAATTGAGAAGCCAGTTTACAATTTTTGCATGTTTAAAAAAATCAGTTGTTTTTACAGACTTAATTGACTAAATAATTGTATATTTAATTAATTTGCTCTAAGTTATGATAGTTCAAATGCATGAAATGTTCTTTGTTATGTTATTATTAGATTAAGTAGCTTACAAAAGTGATACGATAATAATATAGCTTTGTCCACTTGTTTGTGCTACCTTTTCCTACCTCGTCCACTCTCCTACGTCATCCACTGTCCTTTTCCAGGCTCTAATCTATCTCTGTACCAAATTTCATCAAAATCGGTTCAGTAGTTTCGGCGTGAAAGACTGACAAACAGACAGACAGTTACTTTCGCATTCATAATAGTATTAGTATGGATTTTGGAAGGTAATGATCAAAACTTGTCCTTCAATTTATTTTATAATACCTACTTAATACTAACTTATTTTTTACCTTCGAGTTCGTTATTCGCGTAGACCAGCGGTTCCCAAACTTTTTTTTCTCATAGACCACTTTTAAAATTTTGCTGGTTCCGGTGGACCCCCTGCAGCTACATTCGTAACATTTTCCCAAAACTTGACAAAAAATGTGAAGATAGAATTTTGCGTTTCGGCTTGCGGCTGAATTCCAACCACGAATTAACAGTTTTCGGAAAAAAAAAGTGAGAATTGATTGGTGAACTAATTAATTGATTGTGCTGTGAGTGGATCTCAAAAAAGTATAGTTGGGCAATCAAAAAGGTGATACCATCCAATTTTCTGACATCTACTCGCAGCACAAGGAACCAATTAATTCTTAGTTTAGTCAGACCAACATTAAGTTCTTCACTATCGAAACCAGATAAACGTGGACCCCCGCTTACGAATTGTGAACCCCCATTTTTTTGTCATACCAACGTAGACCCCCGCCGCGTCTCTCGTGGACCCCTGGGGGTTCACCTGGACCACTTTGGGAATCAATGGCGTAGACTCATTACGAAGAAAAAACAGTCTAATGGATGAGTAAAGATAAAGAAAAAAACATTCACATATTGTTACAAAATAACTTTAATGGAAATTTTTATACAGGCTTAAACTGGGAACACATTTTCGGTCGCGTCCTTAAGCCGCGTTAGATGGACGCGAATTATTTGAAGCTTCGGACTTCGACGAACATCAGCTTACAAGTAGGCACCCTGGCTCGCCTGATGTTTCACATGTCCGCGGCGGGTCCCCTACGTAGTTTCGAGTGCCAGTGTTGCGACGCACGCTGTTGCGAATTTTTTTTTCACTGCCTCATAGCTTCGAAAACTTGTGGAAGCGAAGGATGTGGTCGCGAACAATGCTGTTTCGAAAAACATTTTCACTGCCTCACAAGCTCGAATGATCGTGACCTCTACCAGTCACAATGTGTATTAAAAAATATTAAAATTTAGCTATTTTTATATTATTAGGATCTAATTAAAAATGTTGTGTTGTATTGTCGTCGTTTGTTCTGTTTACATCGGCATAATAATTATCATACATCTTACCTATTCGTGAGTCTCGCGACATAGTTGTATAGGTATTATAATTCCGCAGTTTCGCTTCCCGTTCCTGCCTAGATAATTATATGCATGCAATTAACGCAAATAAACATGTAAGCATCATATTCATATTAAGCACATCAATTTCAATACAAAGTCAATAATTTCAAAGTGTGAGGGTAGGTTGGCCACACCTACCCTCAAAGCATCTTGTTTTCTAAATTTGATGTTTTAGATGTATCTACGAATATAGTTTTTTTTTTTGCAATATCTTATTCCAACGTATACTGTGATGGCGATAGCATTGAAAATATGAGTGGTAATAGTTTTTTTCGGCCTGTGACTTCCCGATAATGGAAAAAGTAATCTAATCATCATAGATGGATATATTATGTCCCACAATAAAACTTTATAAGACGTGCATTATTGGTGTTGCGTGAATAAATATACCGTAAAATGTACGAGTACTGTTAGCAGACGAATTTTTGGTGAAGAACATTGCTCTTTGTATGATTTGCCGCAGAGCATTCTTGTTAGGTATCGAATTTGCGCTAGGTACTTGAAGGTACTAAAGATATTGCAAAAAACTACTATATTCGTGGATACATCTAAAACATCAAATTTAGAAAACAAGATGCTTTGAGGGTGGGTGTGGCCAACCTACCCTCACACTTTGACATTATTGACTTTGTATTGAAATTGATGTGCTTAACTGAATATGATGCTTACATGTTTATTTGCCTTAATTGTATGCATATAATTATCTAGGCAGGAACGGGAAGCGAAACTGCGGAATTATAATACCTATACAACTATGTCGCGAGACTCACGAATAGGTAAGATGTATGATAATTATTATGCCGATGTAAACAGAACAAACGACGACAATACAACAAACAATATTTTTAATTAGATCCTAATAATATAAAAATAGCTAAATTTTAATATTTTTTAATACACATTGTGACTGGTAGAGGTCACGATCATTCGAGCTTGTGAGGCAGTGAAAATGTTTTTCGAAACAGCATTGTTCGCGACCACATCCTTCGCTTCCACAAGTTTTCGAAGCTATGAGGCAGTGAAAAAAAAATTCGCAACAGCGTGCGTGGCAACACTGGCACTCGAAACTACGTAGGGGACCCGTCCGCGGCGCGTCTACAACCAATCGTTGCATATTTTTCAGCCGCGTCTGGCTTACGTATGCGTCCGACAATATGATACCAGCTTTACCTAATATTCCAAGACAATAAAAAATACATAAACTAAGTAACTTTTCATATGGACATAAATGTTTTCTATTAAAAATATTTTTAAACTTACAATGTTATTTTTTATCACTATCCAAACTGTCACTTATCCTTCTGAACACAGCTAAAAATTTGTCTCCCTTGTTACGTGTTACCTTTTGACCCTCTTCTGTGCTTTCATACAATTTGTCCACAATAGGATCTGATTTCTGCAATAAAATAAAAATGTAAAAATCAGTCTTCAACTTGGCAAATGCAGCCAGCCGCCAATACAACCAATAACCTACTAATTCTTCCGTTGAAATCCTTTCAAATAATGGATGCTCTTCAAAATGTGACACCATCCATTCATGCAAGTCTTTTACATCTGTGATTGTGTACACAATTCCCTGAAAAAGTTATTGAAAACTTTAAAAAATCAGTTTACCCCAAATGTAATTTTTTTATATGCATGAATTCCTACACATGCTTTTTTTCATTTTACATTCTGGATACACTTGACTATGATCCAGGATTTATCAGTTACTAGAGCTGGTGTGCAGGATTTGTGTACTTACTTGTTCTGCCAGAACATAAGCATATTCGGATAGCAACCACTTATTTATAATTCTCCACTTGTGTTTAGCTTTTTTAAAGTGTGGGTCTGGATACAAAAAGAACATTTTTTTTAACTGGAATAAAGAAAGAGCCTTAGTAAAAGAAATAAGTATTTAAAAAAATTTAACTTAATTTTTATAGGCATACTATACACTACTACCAATCTTAGAGAAAAGATTTGTATATTTATAACAAATAAACTCAAAAACTACTGGAACAATTTTCCAAAATTCTTTCACCATTAGAATGCTACATTATTCCTGAGTAATTTTGAATACATAATTTTTCCGACTTCCCACAGGAATGAAGTCCTGGGTGGAAGGCTAGTTTATTATAAAAAGAATCGGGACACATTAGATATTTTTTTGGTGAATAAACTATTAGGTACTTTTTCAAATTTTATAAAAATTGTGCCATGGGTTCAAGTTTATAAAAAATTAAATCTTACCTGTCCTTTATGGAAGAAGTTAGGAAGATACTTCATCGCATTGGTTCTCAAAACTGCAATATTTTGATACTGACTTGGATGCTGAATTCTCAATGCTTTGATCCTGTCATTAACATAATCTGATACCTTGACACGTATCTCTAATCCCAGCATATAGTTTTTGGGAAACATTGGGGACAGCGTAACTGATAGATAAACATACAATATCTTTTAATTTTTGAACAGTGAAATCATGGAGTATTAGAGGTTAGTGTCGCAAAAGGGGAAGCCATAGAAAAAAATTACTAAGATTCCCTACCATTGGGTTGGCCCTTTTGTGACACGCCGACCGGCACTGAGTGTACTTTCGATAAAAGATAGATACACACTTGCTGGAAAAAGTTTTATATGTCCAGGGAGATTCTAATTTACCTAAAAGACCTCCATAACCGCAGCCAACATCTAAAAAGTCTACCTTTTCTTTGGCACAGTTCTTCAATTCTGGATATAACACAGACCAGTCATAGTCATCTGGATGCGCTGGGCTGTAACAATTAAGATACGGAATAAGAACTACAAAACCAGTACCTACCTAATAGAAAAATGAAACGTGTTATCTATAAGTACTCACTACTCAAAACAGTGGTCAGCGATGGGGTTAGAATGTGCTCGTTGTCTGTAGTATTTCTTTTGAGGTAATGCCATATTTATATTGTTTAAAAAATAAATAATTTTCTATTCTTTTTATAACTTTTCCAAAATATCTGCAACAAATATACACATCGAACGCATGCCGTGCCGATGCCACCCACAACAACAGAACAGCAAGGCTGATACTATTTTCACTGACCTCCCACAGTCCGCTTTTTTCACACGAAAAGCGTACAGTCATTAAAAAAGAAAGAGACCAAAGACAAGTTCATACAAAAAATGATTTTTTGTCTCACTCTATAGTTTTACATAGCGCCAAATAACAGAGTTGACAGATGTGTTTTTTCGGTTGTTATTAGTGACGAGTAAAACGAAACAAAAACTAATTAAATTACTATAACAGCGTCTCGGTCTTTGTCCCGAATGATTGTAGAAATCTTTAAAATTGGCCGCAATCTTGTTTGTTTTGGCTATTTCTACTAATACCTACTGCTGGTTCTACTGATACCTACTGCTGATTAAGCGGGGCGGCAATTTGAAAAATATAGATATTCTTAGACGACACATGAGGATACAACAATGAGTATTTTAAGATGTGGAAGCCAGCTGGATTCGACCCTTATCGTATTTTAGAGGTCAAATGACAACATCGATGATGTTTATTCCGTTCTAATGTCTTTTTAGGAATCCAATTGGGAGGGTTTAAGGAAGTGACATAAAAAACAAATCTACACATCATCTGCTTTCTAATGCCACCCTAATCATCAAAATCGGTTCAGTAGTTTAGTCAAAAGGTTTTTTTTCCATTTTAGAGGTTGTCTAGATGACTAGATACTGAATAGTACTTACTGATTGCTGAAAGAAAATGATTTGGTTTGAGAACTAAAAGCATCGGAGGGTATCTTCTACCCTTCATACATACATACATAAGCTCACGCCTTTAATACCCATCGGGGTAAGCAGTGCATTAGGGGTCTTAGAACCACTTGATGCCACGTTTGACATACAATTTTGAGGGTTATTAGATGAACCAATGATGTAATAAAGGTGAGAGGTTTTCAGACTCTCGCCTATAAACCTATAATACAACAAAACCTTCGCGTCCTACTTACTGACTTTTGTAGTATGCCCGGGAAGAGTTGGCAGATGGTACTTTCAAGTTTAACTTGCACTCCCAGTTCAACGTGGAAGGCTATCTTCTATTTCACTCATTCTGTCGTAGACACGGCAGCACATCTGGCTATACATGTTGTCCTTGACGTCGCCCTTATCTCGGACGTAATAGCGACGACATTCGTATTGAAAATGGTAACCTGACGTGCTGTTGTCTGTTATTAAAAGAACAAATTGTTCCAACACTGGTATTGATTCCGAGCTGATATCGCTGGAGCTTTTCAAAAGCTTAAACTATCTTCTTCTTCTTCTTCTTATCGTGTAGGTATATTCAAGAATGAGACGAACTTGGCTAACCCTGGTGTCAGAGTTTTCAAACCGCACAATGGCCTCTGACTTGGTTTTAACGACTGTAGTCAATCGACAACAGCCAGGACCGACAGCTTAACGTGCCCTCCGAAGCACGGAAACGCTCGTGATAAATTGCCTCTTTTGGTCACCCATCAGGTTCCCTGCTTCTGTGTGCGTCCCTTAACCTCACTGATCGGTTGAGATTAGCGAGAGCCGCTGGGTTACGAGCGCTTCAAGCTTAAACTATAAACTTCTAGAAAAGCTTTCTGGGTGTCGAAAGCAGTCTTCTTGCCCCTGCCATGCCGATACCGCGTCGTCGTCGGCTAGACACAGTGTAGCATCCGTAAAAGGCATGGAAAATGGGCATATTCATGCATTGTGTTGGATTAGCTACCAGTTTAAGAATAGGTATGCCTGTTCATAAAGTGCATTTTTATGAATAGAATAGAATGCCTGAAACTTTACCCAACACCAAAGGCAATCAATAATTCTTCGGTAGTATTTTGGTTGAAAAAATGCAAAGTTTTGTATGGGAGCCAGAGTCCGACTCGCATTTGGCTTTTTGTTGTTATAGCGATAACAGAAATATATCATTTGTGAAAATTTTAACTGTCTAGCTATATCAGTTCATAAGATATAGCCTGGTGAGTGGTGACAGACGAACGGACGAACTCACCCTTTATACACCCTTTGGATACGGAACCCTAACAAGTGGCTGTATAATTAATTACTCCTTTGCCAGTGTTAAATATAAAAAAAGAGTGGCTGTACATTCCCATGGTACATTCATGTAATCCTTTGCCAATACTAAATTTAAAAAAATAAAGGTCAGTAGAAATAGCCTCGTCGGAACAGCAACAGCAATCAGTGACAGCAACCCAAGTTTTTGACATTGATTGATGACAGTTCATTTTTAGGGTTCCGTATCAAAGCTAATAGACCAAGATCCCAAGGCCGCCAGACCTTATTATCTTATTAACCAAAAGTGTAGGAAAGAGTAGTGCTAATATGTACTATTAACATATGACTACCTGCTCGCCTGGCCCGAAGGTCAATTTTCAGCTACCAGGTTCTGAAGGTACTTCTAAAAATTACTCGTCTTTAAGTCTGGGTGCTATAAAAAGTATTGTAATAGTTCCCTGAACATTGCATAAAAAAATCACGGCTCAGATTGTAGGTACAATCGCATAATTTACTTGCGAACTGTAAAGCGTCTGGCAGAAATCACAGCCGACACAGTGTCTGGCGGTGTTGATCATTAATTTTTTTATTAAATTTATTATATTCTTGACATCAGCACCCAGACTTCAAGACAAGTGAGTAATTTTTGGAAGTACCTTCAGAACCTGGTAGCAGAAAACTGGCCGTCGTCGGCCCAAGTCAGCAGGTATTCATATTATGTTAATAGTACGTACTAGCACTATTCTTTTCCACACTTTTGGTTACTGAGAAAATAAGTAAGGTCTGGCGGCCCTGGGATCTCAGACCCCGCTGCTGCCGCTGTCCGTCCGTCTGTCTGTCCATCTGTTACCAGGCTGTCTCTCATAAACCGTGATAGTTAGACTGTAGAATTTTTCTCAAATGATATAGCTGCTGCTATAACAACAAATACTAAAAAACAATAAAATGAATATTTTAAACCTTCGTGCGATTCTTGCACACCCGTGTGGTGCAAGATTTGTATCGCACGCACCGTAAACAAACGCTACGGGTTAAGGGGGGGTCCCATACAACAACTAACGTGATTTTATTACTCGTTTTTAAAGATAATAGTACGGAACCCTTCGTGTGCAAGTCCGACTCGCACTTATTCGGTTTTTTTCCGTCACGGAAAGGCAAAGGTCTATTTTTTATTATTTTAATTGTTTTTTATGCAATAAAACAAAATTTACTTTAAAGTCGTTGAAAATCGAAGTGTAGTATGATTTTTTGTCAAGTAATATAATTTTGATCTCCAAGTAGTATAATTTTCTGACGGTCTGATTCCAACCCTGGTGTGTTGTGTTGTGTCAGTCAGTGTCACTGTCACAGAGTATCTCTTATTAGTCTGTGGTCACAGAGACAGAGACCAAACCTTAAAACGGAACGAAACTGCGAAGAGTTTGGGATGGATTTGGAAGTTTTTGTTACTTCTAATAATTGCTGAATGTAGAGCTTTGTGATTCAAGTTATTATAAAACCATATCATATTATGTCGTGAATAATAACGTCGATTATTCGCCATCGTCTTCTATTTAAAGTGTAAGTACATTTAATCAATAGAAGAAAATCTCTAATATTTTCTGTAGATTATTTTAACTTTGCTTCAACTATTTATGTGACTGTATATCATGACATGACCGACTGATTGTAATCTGTATTGCTAAAATATTACGAACCGTTAAATACAAGTTGAACAAATTGAAATAACTAGCCAATTTGTTAACATTTATGTCTTCACTTGCCTGTCCGTATCATAGTATGTATTACAGGTATGTAGTTATTTATTAATAAATTAATTAAACTTTTTTAGTTACTCTTTCCTCTGTCACTTCTGGGTATCGAACATCACATTTCAGCAAAATCTTATAGCGTGAAAATACCTTATCACTGCATGATAATAGGTACTTATAAACATGATTTAGATAAAACACAATTATTTGTTTTATAGTAAAGTCTGCGTTATTGCTTATTGTGAGTGAAATAAACTACAAGGTTTCCAGCAAATTGCATTGTTTTGATATAGATTTAGGCACCAACCCATGCATAATACAAGTACTTATCTACAAGTGGTTAAAAATTTAATCTATCACATATTTTATTTGACAATAATTTAATTATTATTGGTGACTAGCTTCCTGCCCAGGACATTGTTCCAGTAGAAATTTTGGGAACGAATTATACACACAAACCTTCCTCCTCATTCACTCTTTTCATTAGTGAAAACTGTATGAAACTTTGTACAGTAGTTTTTAAGTTCATCACGCTCAGACAGACAGAAGCAGCAGGGGACTTTTTAAAATACATGATGAAGGACACAATACTTCCACCAAAATTAAAAACAAGTGAACCATCTAAACTTGTTTACTAATCTAAGGGTTTTTTACAACTTTTAAGGGATTTTCATATCTAATCATAGATTCATGTCATAGAATGGGGTCATAGAATAAATAATATACTAATAATAACTACTTCTTCTTATCGTGTAGGTATAGTCAAGTGTGTGGCAAACTGGGCTAACCCAAACTCAATAAAATGTAATAATAACTCAAAGGCCCACACTAAAGTTTCCCTCGTGTTGTGGGTCCCTTGGAATATACACAAAGACAGACTCAAACACCCATGACCCGAGAAATAACATCTGCTCTTTACACAAATATTTGCCACGACTGGGAACCAAACCGAAAACCCGTTGGTCAAGAGGGACCCTCACCAAACCTGGTATACCATGTTTCCATGTTGGTATACCATGTACAAATGAGGGTAATGAGCTAATGTAATGAGAACATTTACTGCAGGTACAATTAGGGCGGGTGCCAAGAAATCTCATACAACTTGTATGAAAAACAGAGCGGCTCTTTTATGTTTAATTTTGTTTTTAATGCTTAAATCAATTTTATTAATTTATTAACAAACTTAATTTTCATGTAGGTTCAATTTTGTGTTGCTTCCTTATTCTTGTTTTAGATATTCATGTATTTGTATGTAGTATTTTATACTAGTCACGGTAGAGTATAGAAATCCTGAGTTTAGTTACAGAAATTAATGTGTTTTTACCAGGTTATTATTATTTATTTATTTTTCTATGGACTTCATTTTTAGTAGTTAATTACTCCCATTTTATAGATGTTAAGCTATTACATTTTTTTTCCAACCCGCATTGGGCCAGCGTGGACCAACCCGCATTGGGCCAGCGTGAACCAACCCGCATTGGGCCAGCGTGGTGGACTATGGCCTAAATCCCATTCGTGTTTCGAAGGGAGGCCCGTGCCCCTCGGTGGGGACGTATATGGGCTGATTAAAAAAAAAAAAAAGTAAGGCTTGCCATAAAAGAACTTTAAATTGACTTTAACTTATCTTATAAGGTACTAGCTTTCCGCCCGCGGCTCCGCCCGCGTGGACTACAGGTTATATCGTGCCTAACTGTGAGATAAAATGTAGGCTATGTCCTTTCTCAGGCTCTAATCTATCTCCATACCAAATTTCATTAAAATCGGCTCAGTAGTTTAGGCGTGAAAGACGGACAGACAGAGTTACTTTCGCATTTATAATATTAGTAAGTAAGTAAGGATTTATTACTGTTGACATGGTACTGTGGTGCATCCTGTGTTTCTTTGGTGCGACAAAGTGCTGATGTAAACAATGCCACCAAAACAATTACATTGGCTACTTAGCGGTTTTTGTAGAGTCCCTAGAGAATAGTGTCGCGGCGGCGCGGCGGCGGCGCCGGTTGTTTTGACAAGAGCGCCACGTGCAGGCAGCGCGCCGCAGTCTGCCGCCGGCGCCGCCCGCGCCGCACGTCCGTGCCACCTCGCATCACGCGACTCTCATTTCGTGAAATGATATCATTCATCTTTTGTCAAGATAAGTGAATCAGTGCTAAGTTTGCGTGGCTTTGTTGTGAGGGAAGTGAGTGACTATGAAGAAGGAAGAGACCTCTAGTTTGGGACGCGGTGAGAGCGGGCCGAGGTCGTCGCGACTGCTCACGGACAGTGTGTCCTCGGACGACGGACAGGAGACGGAGCGGCTGCTTAGCTCACGGCTGCCGGCGGCCGTGGTGGCGGCAGCCAGTGGGCGCCGGCAGTCGCTCACTGCACCGCCCTCGCCCACCGACTCCCGCAAGAAGCATCACCGACACCAGTACATGAATCATTTCCAGCATCTTATCCATTGGAAGGAAATCTGGGGAGAACCTAACAAAAACAACCATGAGGTATAAAAACCATCTCCTACAGTATTCTTTATAACATGAGCATATTGAGCATGGCTGTCATGATCGTTGTTCCTCTTTACCTCATACTTTTTGTGCACACTTGTTCTGTGGCCCGTGTGATTGGTCGTAATCGTGGGATTTTTTAACTCTTCTAAAACTCATTTATACCCAATCTCGTTTTTTGTTAGGTATTTTTATGATAATTGTTACGAGTTACGACAACCTGTCTGCTATTGGCGTGGTGTTTTATTAGTTACTTCGTTTTTTGTAGAGTTTTTGTATTGATTCCTAACCTTGGCCTTATCTTTTCACAAGAAAGGTGACTAAAATACTGCCTTCATAAATTGTACGTGCGTGCCATTGGGCTGTGTTTCATTTGTAAATTTGTAATGGAACACTTATCGCCGACTCATATTGCTACCCGCTCTGTGTCGCAAGTTTCATAAATATTTTCCACGTACTCTCATTGCAATGAAAAGGCTGTTTTCTAAACATTCTTGATCTATTTTAGTAAAGGAATTGGTAGCAGCATATAGGACGTCCATTCGTAGGTACTAAGATTTCCTTTGTTTTCTTCAGGATCTAGTGATTCTATCTCTCTGCCTTGTTGATAGCGGCTATCGTGGAAACAGAAGCGTTAAATTTTAAAATAATCCTACTTACTGAGACTCCCTTTAAGTAATTTATTAGTAACTAGCATTCCGCTCGGGACTTCGTTCCCGTTGGAATTTGGAAAAATTATGTAGCCTATATCCATCGGGGATAGTGTAGCTTTCTAATGGTGAAAGAATTTTTCAAATCGGTCTAGTAGTTTCGGAGCCTATTCAATGCAAACAAACAATCAAATATTTCTTCTTTATAATATGTATAGACTAGCTTCCCGCGCGGGACTTCGTTCCCGTGGGAATTCGGAAAAATTATGTTGTCTATGTTACTCAGGGATAATGGAACATCCTAATGGTGAAAAATTTTTTTTGAAATCGGTTCAGTAGTTTCGGAGCCTACTCGTTACATACAAAAATACAAATCTTTCCTCTTTATAATATTAGTATAGATTAAGTACTTAGATAATTTTTCCTTCAGACGTTGTTAGCACGAACTTTTTACTCCTGACTTTTTATTATTAACTATTCTGTCCTTAGTAGAGTATACATTACTTAATGTATACTCTAAGATTCTGTCCCTCTAGCAAATAAGATGAATTTGCTGTTATAAGCTTCTTGTAACTAAAATCTTCACCACGAACGCTACATTCCCAATAAATTGAAACGAATGTGGACTGAATGTGTGCGATGTTTTTACGATAACAAACAACTGATCAATCGAATGCCTACTATTTGCCCGTATGGTAAGCATTTCAATTGTAAAGTATGGCGACACAGCTACAGACACATGTTATGTGACTCGAGGCCAATAAATTACCTACAGCGAGCCGCGTGCACTCAAATTAATTCCGACAATTCAACGAATCAACTCGGAAGACTTGCTAATGCAATAAAGCTAGTACGCACTATATTACCCATTAAAGAATATCTGGAAAACTTATTACTTACAATCGCCCAGGGAAACTCATCAAAGCGCCAGATTGGAAAATAGCTTAAAAAAACTACTAAAATGTTTACTTAGATTTAGTGAGTTCCTATTATTATGTATCTCAGGGAATACATTGTGATACGGCTAATTCTAGGGCGTGTTGCAATGTAAACACTTTAATTATAGTAATCAAAAATACATAAACATGTTATTTCATTTTGATGATATGTAATAATAAAACAGATGCAAACATCTTTTCACCGTTTAAACTAAACAGATAGTAATAACTAGACTATAACTTATTTAAACGAAATATACTTCCTTAATCTTCCTGATTTAGCTAGGAACCCTGACAGGTTGATTTCGTAAACCCATTAGCGTCTACTATAACAGTAACTCGGTTACCAATGAGTGTTTTGGCACTCATTGGTACGTCAATTCGAGCAACCAACGATGTCTTTTCCGGCTCTTAGCACTTTATTTTTTCGCGCATCGTTTGAATTGAAACTGTAGTTCCTAATTAAATCCTGACACATTAGTCACCACTCTGCAGACCGTGCCAACATACAGCATTGGCACGATTGTTAAGATTGATATATTGTATTCCGATTGTCAGTCAATCGGATCGTGGAGCATTTTGTATCGCCAACTGGGAACCCTAATTAACCCTGATAGGTGATCTCGAAGCCAAACAGTTAAGTTTTATTGTTCTACAGTATATTAAGAATATGCAAACAGCATAATTTCCAAGGTTTCATAACTTGTCAAGTCAAACCGGAGCAATAGACTAGCACTTAAAACAATAATAAGTTAATAACTCGTCAAAATAAACTGTTCAACATAATTACCGCGTTTTATACAGGGTGTCCCGAAACTCAACGATAACCTGTTATCGTTATGTTAGAAGATGTACCACTCAACATCTACAGAGAAATGTGGTATCATCATAGCACTTTTATTTAAGATTACATTATTAGAAAAAAACACTATAAAATTGAGAAAATTGTGATCACAGTACTTAATGCGACCAAGGGTGTCAAATTTTTAACTTTTTCGAAAAATGTCTATTGTCGCTTGACTAAGTGGTATGTTTTTTTTTTCATAACTGGTATACCTTGGCCTCTTGCCCGGTACCAGATTATCGTTGAGCTTCGGGACACCCTGTATATACAAGTACTTACTGTACTTGACACCATTTGAGACTTTAGTATCCAACAATACTTCGAAACTACAATCTCTACAACGATGCAAAAGCAGTGCAAAAGATCGTTTATCATCACACTAATTTCTATTGTCGTGATGCATGCGAAAATTTGCAACCATCATTATAATTACATATTATCATGAATACTGAGAAATGTATTATGTGATCATTAGTAGAAATTAGTCAACATTTTGTGGTGTCAACCGTTTATAATTCTTTTTATGTATTAAAAAAATTTGGTGTTAACTTGTAACTGCTTAAAAATGGGTTATTTGTAAACGCTTAGCAAACGGTACTAATTACCTATTTTTCATGCATTATTATAATTGTTTACCGCAAAGTCTACTTCACATTTTACATCAGTAAAAAAATTCAAGTACCTTTATCCTACTGTATAGCATTCCTATTACCCGTCACGATTGTTTTAATTACGTGTGAGACAGAAAGTGGCAGCATGTCGTTCATTAAGTAGGTAGGTAGGTGTATATTGTATTTTATGTAGAGAACTTTACAAACTCACTTATAAAACTGTCTTACGGCAGTCCTCGCCATTAAACTTTGTTTCAAAACGCTCGCTTTTGGATTGAACTGTTTTCATGAGAAGCAGCCTTTTTTTCGTCCTCTATGCTTTAATAGATAAAGGATAGCCCAGCAAATACGTCTTATCTAATACAAAGCTGTGATTAAAAGCAATTTGAGAGGAGATAAGTTAAAAGACGTATAGCTGTTATTTTTGTAATAAATGATCAAATGAAATGATTGCTTATCTACAATGATCCGAGTTTAATTACTAATACAACACGCTAAAGAATAATTTTCCACGTTAAAAACGTATGAGTCACCGACTTCAATCCCAACAACAGTTCGCACAAAGTAGATATCTACTTTTTTGCGGACTACAATGCATATTAGCAAATAACTACAAACAGAAATGTCATTCATTTATTTAGATGATGTTCTAGTTTGTAGTATATTTTGTTTTTGTTGATTTTTTTTAAAAGCGCTGAATCATTTTCGATAAAATTTATATGGGACCTCTTCAGGAGTATACTCTTTCGAACCAATAAAGAATTTTGAAAATCGGACAACAGTTGCCGGAGTAATCGCGTAACAAATATACAAAAAAAAAAAAAAAAAAACATACCGTCGAATTGAGAACCTCCTTCTTTTTTGAAGTCGGTTGAAAATGTAGGCCCTTTACTGGTATTTTAGATGTGATCTTTTTTTTACTCCCGCATATTTGCACAGAAATTAAACATGCTTATATACCGAGAAAAATAAACAGAAAAACATTGGAATTCAGAAATTCCTTCTTTTTGGTTGAGTTGAAGTCGTTTAAAAAGCGATACCGAATATTATTTCCGCACACTTATTATCAAACCTTATCGCATATTACATTATCTGTGCGCATACCTAATTGTTTACCCAAAACTGAAAATGACCTAAACCTATTGACCGTGACACAATATCCGTTGAACCTAAATATTGTAAAGATACCACAAAAATAGCTCGTCCGTTGTGCCTTTAATGTCTAAACACGTGTAACCCAATCATAGTCGTAATATAACAAAGACGAATTTTTGTATTTCCGATCAGTTATGTTTAATGTTCTTTTAGAAGAATGTTGATGTTTTATTACAGAGATCTGGTACCAAATATAATGGCCGTAAGGAGCTTTCTTCTCGAAGGCTCAAATTTCTTTTTCACCGATTTCCTCCGTTTCCAGTAAGAATTTTGAAAATCTCCTCTTACCGGATACCTAAAGACATCACATAAGGAATACGCCTTCCAAACACGGTCCTACGTTCAACGGTTGAGGCTGTGCGTTGATCCGTTATTGAGTTAGTCAGGACAAAGCCCTTTATTAATATAGATGATATGAGTCAGTTGTAGGTATCTAGTAAAGTCATAATTAGTAGAACAAAACTGGAACCGAGCAATGCAATTACGAGCATTGAACTGAAGTTCATTCTCGTCCGTAGTACAGACAGCAGCACGTCAGGTTACCTATTTGTACTACGAAAGCCGCCACTATTACAAACGAGATAAGGGCGACGTCTAGGTCAACATGTATACCCTGATGTGCTGCCGTGTACATCGATAAACTTATTTGCAACATCAGGAATTATTATTGCAATCAGTCACTAAGCAGGTTTTTTATCTGTAATGACGACTTATTTTTTTCTGCTTTGCTTTCTTAGTAAATTATTATGAAATTTAAAGGCTATTCTTTCAGTTGACATGAAGGCACGCACGGCTAAATAAAAGAGGGGCTGATCTTAGCATTTATACTACGGTGTGGTCATTACGGTCACGGTCGCCCTGTAAAGAACGGGGAAAACGAAGAGATTTATGTTTTGTATTCAAGATTTTTAAAATTTCAACTGGTGGGTTAGATGGTCGGTCTCCTTTTCTTAACAATATCACAGTGGACAAAAATCAAAGACCCTAGTAAAATTTATCTATTAGTCACTGTCCCCAAGAAGTAATGAAATAAGTAGTTCATAAAAATTGAACTGTTATTTATTAGCTGTTTATTAGCTTTAACATTTTCCATCACTTGAATACAAGATCATTTAGATTGTTTTTTTTTGTTATAAAACCTTGAAAATTTGTGTTTTACACAAAATAGACCTGAGTTTGTAGATTCACTCTACGAATCACTGAAGGGCGTCCTAGTTTGGCATTTAGTTTCGCCATGCGTCATCGCTCCCGCTCGATGGCCGCATGACATCATCACCACCTCACCCCAACTTCATTGTCGTCTAAGATAGGGTTTGTTCGAAATTGAATTCATTCAAATTACTTAAAGCCATTAATTTATATTATCATCTAGAGTTGATGGCAGCCGTTGAAAACGCAACCTGAATAAAACCACCACATTTATTACTTAATTCTCTTTCATACGCGGTTGAACGCAATTTTTCATACTCCTCATTCACGGTTAAATAAGTGAGTAGTTTTAGTGGACTTTACAACATATATGTCAACAAAGTCTATTCTGCTGTTGCCCGTATTTGGCTTGCCAAGAAACCGATCCAAAAATGTATTTTCCAAATAAATATGTGTATGGTCTGCGCCGTAAGTCTGTGCAGAAATAATATAGTATCTTTTGTGTTATGTTTTGTACCTAGTTTGCTGTGTTTTCTTTTAGTTCTTTAATCAGTAACAATTTAAATTGTATTTGAATACTAAAAAGTACATAATACATAAATAAATTAATAAGTATCGCTGTAGATTGCACGTGTAAAAATATGCAATTTTAAATTCTGTCTCTATTGGTAGATATCCTTTGAAAGACCAACACGCTTATAATATCTATCAATTTTTATTGAAGACTAGCATTCCGCTCGGGACTTCGTTCCCGTGGGAATGCAGGAAAATCATGTACCCTATGTCCATCACGGATAATGTAGGATTCTAATGGTGAAAGAATTTTTCAAATCGGTACAGTAGTTTCGGAGCCTATTCAATGCAAACAAACAAACAATCAAATCTTTCCTCTTTATTATTAGTATAGATATTCACTAATAATAAAGAGTACTATGTCCTGATTAGATCTGCGATTAGATTCAGGTTCTGTTTTATCAAACACCTTTTTTGTATTGGACTCAAAGACGCTATCGTAATATGGCAATCTCATTATCACGTGCAAAATTATATCCATAACGGAGAGCGAGTTTCCAATCTTTTTTACATTTCAAAGCTGGACATTCCCAAGCTTTTCGTAACTCTTAAAGTTGAAAATGTTATCATACAAAGAAGACTAAATATTAAATTCTAACTCTACATTATTGGCCCTACACCAGCCGAGGGTAGTGGCTAGCATTTATAAAACCGCAAAGCTTTTAGTTGGCATCGCGTAAGTGGGTTGGTACATATTTTGACTTCTTCACTTCTTCTTCATCAGCCCATATATACGTCCCCACTGCTGGGGCACGGGCCTCCCTCAATAACATGAGGGGTAAATGCCATACTCACCACGCTTGGCAGACGGGTTGGCGAGAGTTTTGATATAATTGCAGAGTTTTCCTTCTCTGTGTGCTGATGAACTTGCTTGCGTGTTTACCTTAGTCGCCTTATACGACACCTCGGTAAGAAAGAGGGAGGTCCTATTCTACTCTGCTGGGGACTCACACGGCTAATATTTTGACTACAAGTTATAAAATTAAGTCATGACGAAAAATGAGTATTGAAAAATAAACAATATTTACTTTATTTTATGCTGTAATCACTTCACATTATCGGTAACCACTCTATGATTATGATGAGGTATTCTTGCGGGGGATTTTGGTGTTTTGATAGTAGGTGTGTCACTTAAGGAAAAATCATGATTTGCATTGCTGGCCGAAGATGGGTTCGTTGCACCTGGATACACCAGAACGTTTTAAATGTTATAAAATATAACCCACCTTTTCGCTTCGCCGTTTTAACCCTTTTTAAAGTAGTTGTACCTTACGTCACATTACATTACTTATTCGACATCAACATGTCATTAAAATTCTTCATTTCGCCGTAAAATTTAGAATGGTTCTGTTAAAGTAGTCGTAAAATTTTAGACTTAAGTTTATGATCAGGTGGTCGTGGCAGAATGTTTCAGTAATTAAACGTATTATACCTACCTATATGTATTTCGCTTCTTGATTTAACCTTCGATAGTAACTCGATAGTGGGTGGAACTTTTTAAACCTCTTTTATTTTACATCAATCGTAATTACAAAATTGAAAATGCCTACGATTGTTTTTCTTCTGAAATCCTTCGAACTTTATAGGTTTAACTAGCTGATGCCGGCAACTTCGTTTGCGTGTTATTTTTTTTGTACAAGTACACAGATTGAAAACATCTATCTTACGTGATTTAGATTTTTACATACAAAAGTTTTTTCCCGCTAACTCCCGTTCTCGTGGGAATTTTGCAATATCCTGTTGCAACTAAGCTTTAAGTTTACTAAGGTACCTGCATGCCAAATTTCAAGCGTCTAATTAAGCGGTTTAGATTTTTCATACAAAAGGATTTTCCCTCTAATTCGCGTTCCCGTGGGAATTTCGGGAATTCCTTTCTTAGTGCACCTCTACGGTACCTAAGCTAAGTCCCTTCCAAATTTCAAGTGCCTACGTTTAGCCGTTTAGGCTGTGCGTTGATATGTCAGACAGTCAGTTTCTCCTTTTTAGGGTTCCGTAGTAATCTACGAACCCTTATAGTTTCGCCATGTCCGTCTGTCCGTCTGTCCGCGGGTTTCCTAAGAAACCCTTGGTACTACAGAGCTGAAACTTGGCATGATTATACATATGAATCACGCCGACAGAACTGTAGAGAAAAATCTTAGAAAAAAAATTTTTTTCGGGTGTCTCCCATAGACGTGAAAGGGCGATGAATTTTTTTTTCTTGCCAATATTTTTGAATGGAGTGTCATAGGACAGCATATTAAAAGATAGAAGGGGTTTACAAAGAACGTTTTTCGATTCAGCACTCCGTTTGCGAAATATAAATTTTTAAAGTGAAAATTTTTGTAAAACACAAAAGTGTCCCCCCCCTCTACCTGCTAAACGGTTGTTTCTAAAAATGTGAAAAAATTCACGTTGGTAGAATATATAACGAAATTAAAAGGAAAACTATCACACATAACTTGGTCCTTCAAGTTTGCGAGTAATAGTCGACCAAGTGCCAAACACTGTTGGGATTAATAAGAATATATTTACTAATATAAGATCCTTGGTACTACAGAGCTGAAATTTGGCATGGTCATAGATATTGATTGCGCCGACAGATCTAAAATATAAAATTTTAGAAAAAACATTTTTTCGGGTGTTTCCCATACACGTGAAAGGGCGATGGATTTTTTTTCTCGTCGATACCATCGAATTGAATGTCATAGGATAGATTTTTAAAAGATAGAAGGGTTTACTAAGAACGTTTTTCGATTCAGCACTCCGTTTCAGAAAAAAAAATTTTTAAAGTGAAATTTTTTGTTAAAAACAAGTGTCCCCCCACCTCTACCAGCTAAACGGTTGTCTCTAAAAATGTGGAAAAAATTCACGGTTATAGAATATACAACGAAATTAAAAGAAAAACTATCACACATAAGTTGGCCCTTCAAGTTTGCGAGTAATAGTCGACCAAACGTTTTTGGGATTAATAAGAATATGTTTACAAGGTTCCACGCTAAAAGTGAGGGGAGGTCGAAAGCCAAACTGTAACATATTGACATTTTAGGTGTCGTTAAATAGTTTTTTGGGGGTGTTAATTACGAAAATTACATCAAAATTATTTTAACAGCAGGAAAAAAGAAAAAAAAATTCGCGCTCGCTTCGCTCGCGAATTTTATACTTACATTAGTTTGTATTTAGACCAAAACAAAAATTATTTCCGAAATTACAAACTTTAATAATACATTTGTTTTTAGGGTTCCGTAGTAATCTACGAACCCTTATAGTTTCGCCATGTCCGTCTGTCCGCAGGTTTCCTAAGAAACCCTTGGTAGCACAGAGCTGAAATTTGGCAAGGTCATACATATAAATTACGCCGACAGAACTGTAGTTTTTTTTTTTCGGGTGTCTCCCATAGATGTGAAAGGGTGACGAATTTTTTTTTCTAGCCAATATCATAAAATGGGGTGTCATAGGACAGCTTTTTAAAAGACAGAAGGAGTTTTCTAATAACGTTTTTCGATTCAGCACTCCGTTTGCGAAACATACATTTTTAAAGTAAAAATTTTTGTCAATTTCAAGTGTCCCCCTCTCTACCAGCTAAACGGTTGTTTCTAAAAGTGTAAAACAATTCACGGTGGTAGTATATACAACGAAATTAAAAGAAAAACTATAAAAGAAAAACTAAAGAAGAACACATAAGATAGCCCTTCAAGTTTGCGAGTAATAGTCGACCAAGTGCCAAACTTAGTTGGGATTAATAAGAATATATTTACTAATATTAGATCCTTGGTAGAACAGAGCTAAAATTTGGCATGGTCATACATACCTATTGATTGCGGTGTCAAATCTAAAAAATAAAATGGTGGAAAAAAATTTTTTCGTGTGTTTCCCATTAACGTGAATGGGCGATGGTTTTTTTTCTAGCCGATACCATCGAGTGCGTTATCATAGGATAGCTTTTTAAAAGATAGAAGGGGTTTACTACAAACGTTTTTCGATTCAGCAATCCGTTTAGGAAACATTAATTTTTATAACGAAAAAAAATGTGGAATAATTCACGAGGGTAGCATTTACGACGAAGTGTACCCTAATCCAAAATGGTTGACATACAAGGTTCCACGCTAAAAGTGAGGCGAGCCGAAAGCCAAGCTGTAACATACTGACATTTCAGGTGTCGTTTAATAGGTTTTTGTGGGTGCTAATTGCGAAAACGACATTAAAAATATACACCTGCTTAGCTTGATATTATTATATTATTCCTTACTATAAAATTGTCGCAAAAAAAAAAATGAAACACTTCCATTCTGTTGTATTTAGGCCAAACTTTTTAATACATTTGTTTTTGATACTAAGTATAATATTTGGGGATTTTAACATCAACTATGACAATATGCTTGTAGAATTAAGAAGCCAGCTGCATATTTGAACCATGCTGCTACGGAACCCTACAATGCGCGTGGCCCGACACGCTCTTGGCCGGTTTTATATATTTAGATTCGTAGTCACGTGACATTTAAGAACTCTTATGATCTACGTTGCCTGAGGAAATCAAGACTTCACGAGTTTGGAAGGGAGGCTACCCCCTTTGTATGGATTGTTTTTGGAATTTTATATAGATTCCTTGGAAAAAGTTGTTCAGTTTCATGGCGAAAATCATCCCTTTAAGTTTCGCTGACTAATTTAAAGTCACCCCATATTTATTTTGGCCCAAAAGTAAGGAATAGAAACTGCTTCACGTTTGGTTTCATAGTTTCATTCAAATGTTGAAGGAGGGCAAGACAATTTAAGGCGACTACAGCACCTAAATTACGATTTTATGATGCGTATATAAGCATGAAGCACTGAATTAAATCGCAGAAAAAAAATACTGCGGTAATATTCAGGACATAAACTAGATAAGATTCTTGCTGAAAACATGATTTAGCACTTTTGGTTCGATAGAAAAAGCTCACAAAGTCACCTCTAAATACCCAATATTGTGTATCTTTTAAGCTGTAAACACGATAGTGAAATACACACAGGAATTTGCTATCAAAATGTTCGTGATTGAACACTCTCGATAAGTAGTTAACGCATTTTTCGATTTAAGCTGTCACCTTTCCATAAATCTCATTTTTCTAACTTTCGAACATGTTTTTACGCACGCACGCTTTCATAGTCCGTAAACTTCGTGTATCGACACTGTTCGCACTGCCGGCCCAGGCCTGTTGAGAGACGGAGATGGCACTATTCCTATGTGTGCTGCCTTTATCGGGTGCTGTAGTCGCCTTAAGTGCCTCATGGCTTTTGAGTCACTCTTTTCGAGTACCCAGCCAGCCTTGCCCTACCAGCCCAGAGAGCTGCAGTAGGACGAAAGAGGCTGTTAAGATAGTAAATAAATACGTGAAACAAAAAAAAATTTGGTTTACTTACTATATTTATACTATACTAATATTATAAAGAGGAAATATTTGATTGTTAGTTTGCATTGAATAGGCTCTGAAACTAGTGGATCGATTTAAAAAAAAAATCACCATTAGAATGCTAAATTATCTCTGAGTAACATAGGCTACATAATTTTCCCGAATTCCCACGGGAACGAAGTCCCAGGCTGAATGCTTTTTTAAGTAAAAGTCTTTACAACGATTAATTTTTTTAGTTCATTGCAATAATTATATCCGTCTTGCACTTTGTTATAGAGATAAAAATGACCTTAGGGTATCGCAAACTCCTTCTGTGGAGTATTCTGTGTCTGTAGGCCGTACGTTATCGTACTTTTGTGGAATTGTGTATAATGGGTAACTCTAAATTATTAGAGAAAATTAAGGACTTGAATCAGCCTACAAACATGAAGAACTTTCTCCAAAGAACCTTAGTCGAAATATGAAAAAAAAAAATAGGCGAAATACCTTAAAATATAGTACTAGCTTTCCGCCCGCGTCTCTGCCCGCGTGGACTACAGGTTATATCGTGCCTAGCTGTGGGATAAAACGTAGCTTATGTCCTTTCCCAAGGTCTAATCTATCTCTGTACCAAATTTTATCAAAATCTGTTCAGTAGTTTAGCCGTGAAAGCGTGACAGACTCTATCTGTCTAGATAGAGTTACTTTCGCATTTATAATATTAATTAAAGGAAGGAAAAATCTATGAATAAAAAAATTAGGCGAATTACCTTAAAATACAGTATTAATATAAAATGTCGCAAATTTTATCAGGAATAGGGCTCTTAGGAATGTTTACAATAAATGTTCGCTAGCCAATTTAGGTATATCTATCGAATCATAAGTCATAACATATTTAGAAGGTTTCCCATGCTTCTCTTGGTTTCTTGATGTTCTGTAAAAGAAATCACTCTTTTAATCATAAATTTATTTGGCACCCTTTACACTACATTGTTAAAATGAACATGTCACAATATCCTCTCTGTTAAACTTTCTACTCTACTTCGCAATTTCTCTCGTTTCTGGTCGACAGATATAATGTTCCAGTAAGATCTTTGAGGATTTTATCTGAAAGCGGCGCCTGAAAATATCCTAAAGTTTAACCTTAATTGATAGGGTTTACGTTATTTGTTAGCATACTGTACATACACCACATACATACACAAACTACATACATAGTAATAAGTCGTCAATTAACACAACCGTGCTAGTACACCCGATGCGCTATCTGATAAATACTTCATTTTGTGCCCATTCATAGTCGTTAAGTATATCTCTACTTGGACGCACGACTGTCCAATTATTCCCTATTATATTGCTTCAATGATTGTTACTTCGTGGCTTCGAAATTATCGATTATCGAAGTTGACATATATATTTATTTAGGGGACATTTCGACTGAATTTTCTGAAAACTTGATCAGAAAACTGTGGTAAACCTATGACCTAACTACAAATAGAAGCTGAAGTTTTTGATTTTGTAAGCAAAACACCTTCGAAAATTATTTATTTATTTGAGGTATTTATACATATTATAAGCTTTTGACCTCCCTTTTTCTAGATGAGCGTCTTTGGCAAGGCATGCATTAACTTTCACTTGCACATTGCACTTGATGAAGTCCCGTTTGATCATTTTTCCTTACCGCTCTTAAAATTTTGGTAGACACTGCCATCTACTGTAGACTCACGAAAGTAGAACCTTTGTTGGTAGGACAAGAAACGCCAAACTTGCGCACGCGCTTCTCTACAAAATATGAGAGTTGTTGATTCCGTGAGATTTCGTTAGATGGCGTTGGTAGTCAACTTCGATAATTTTTATCAGCGATGAAAAGGGGCTTAGCTTAGATAATATTTAATTTGCTTTCACGGTAAATTATTCCACTCCGTAAAGTATCTTAAAATAAAAAGTCTATTGCAAACAGCCATTTATTGAAAGTCCATAGATAGAAATGGAACATAGAAAGGGAGAAGACGGTTCTTAGCAAACAAACCGATAAACTTGATAAGCGCTCCTTCAAATATATTTATTAAATACTGGTGCCTATTAGTTTGCTTTGCTACATAAAATCTTATCTTTCAATACTACACTATTAGTTGGACGTATATATCGAAGGACTGCACTCATTCCTTGAGATTAGATACGTTAAAATTTAATAAACAGAATAAAATAAAATTAGACTACCTTCGAATGTTCAATGTTTTTACTATTTGAGTGACAGTTTTGCTTTTCTATTTTGAGCTTTGTGATTTGCCTTTAAGAGTGTATATGAAAGTGGAGCAAATGTCGAAATGGCTCACAATGTGTAGTGTACTTCTACGTATTCGGACTAGTGGTGTGGTGGAGTCATGTCTTGGATGGATAAGGCTGGTCCCTCGTCATCGCCAGCGGAGCGCAGGCCGCTCGTGCTACCTCTCAGAGTGCCCCGGAGCTACGGGAGCCTCTTCCCATATTACAAATTCGTGAGGGATACCGTCAGTGACACCATCTTCCATGAGGTACTCAATACGTCATCTGTAACGCCGGCGGCATTGGTTAAATGTTTTTTATAGTAATGCTCACAAAAATATGAGTACGTGTATTCGGAAATGATGTTAAAAAAATACTCACAAATGTTTTGGGTTTGATTGATACACACGGATACATCCTGACTGATGTGTTAACAGCATCATAATTTTTTTGTCGTAGTATGACCTAATAACCCCTTACATCGACCTTGCATGTTACACAAAAAACTAGATGTTTGTGGAAATGCGAAGGTTGTCGATTCCGTCTTGCATTTTTTATCATGTTATAAAATATTTCAGCCATGAGTGGTACCTACTTCATCCCTTGTGCTTACTGGTAACCGCAGTTTATATTCTAGGTACTAACTTGAAGAACGATACTTTATTTTCTGTTTTAAAATGAAAACCTATTAAAAGTTGAGCTTTTGATCTACCTGATGATGACCTAACTTGTGCATTAACATTATTTATCCGTTTCATTTTTTTATTGCTATTTTATCAGAGTCAGTTTGCGAAGGCTCCCTTCATAATATGATACTATATTACCATTTTTAACTTTCGATCGATTACGAATTATTATCAAGCTTAGGATACAAATCGTGTTATTGTCTAATTTATTTAGACTAAATAATTTTACTTTTTCACGGTACAACCAAATAAGTCTTAGCAATTTCAGCAGAACAGAATAAACCTTGATTGTCTCAAGGTTTCTTTTAACACTGGAAGAAAGTTCAGTGTCTCTTCGTGATGATGACTATATAAGAGTTTGTCAGGCGACACGGTTGGACTGATTCAGCTGGCTCCCCGCCATCGCCATGCCAACAGATGCACTATTGCAAGGGCGGACGTGTTATGTCAGAAGTTTGTCACACGTTTCATTTCTTAACTGTGAAAATAGTGATTTAAATATCATCTATAGTAGTATAATAAATAGGAAAGATTTGATTGTTTGTTTGCATTGAATAGGCTCCGAAACTACTGGACCGATTTAAAAAAATCTTTCACCATTAGAAAGCTACTTTATCCCCGATGGACATAGGCTACATAATTTTTCCGAATTCCCACGGGAACGAAGTCCCGGGAGGAATGCTAGTCTTAAATACTTTTGTTCTTGAAATAAAATAACAAATTGAAATCTGTACATTTCTATGTTGTACTTAAAAAAAAAAAATTATGTTCAGTTTAACTTATTTATGCACATTTTCTTAATCTTACAGTCTTAATCTTATTGGAAGTGGAAACACTAACTATGTACTTAGTTAGGGACCATCCATAAATTACGTCACACGAATTTCATGATTTTTTGACCCCTCCCCCCTCCTTGTCACAGCTGGTCACATTTGTAAGACTCCCCCCTCCCTAGCGTGACGTCACATATTTTGCATATTTTCAATTTTTTGTAATTTTTTAATAAAAGCAGTACTTAATATTGTTGTTAATTTTTTTTGGGAACTCAAAACTCATTGTCTGAACCAAAGTAAAAACGTAAAAAGAGTGCTGAGGGAGTTAAGTTTGTCGTTAATAAGTATTTAACGCGTTTTGATACTCATATCACATTTTGAAATGTGACGTCACGAAACTTATGACCCCTCCCACCCCCTTGTCACACAATGTCACACTTTGTCGACCCCCTCCCCTCCCCTTAACGTGTGACGTAATTTATGGATGGTCTCTTAAAATATGTTCCAGTTATGCTATAAGTGTTGTATATCTATAATATTAATATGCACAAAGAATTCATTATAGCTTCTATAAATCCTTTCGAACGTTAATAATTTTTTTAATGATTCGCAAAAAAAATCTAAATAAAAACAGGTGAACCGCAACGACTTAGTAATATAAAACATATAAAATATAAACAACATTACGCAGATAATAACAGACACCGCAAATTTTAGACACAACACAGAGGGGACTAAAGTTTAAGGAATAAAAAAAAATGTAAGTGTGAAAATTCAAACTAGACTTGAATTTTAGAAAGCAGGAAAAGAAATGCAGTTCAAATTGCATTTGCATTACACTTATAGAATAGTTGGCTCGCTCGCCGCACTGCATCGCGAACTGTTGGCAGCTCGCTGGATACCAATGTGATTGATTGCTGAAAGCGCAATGTCTGCCTGTCCCCAAAGATACCCCAAAGATAAATACCAATTAACTAATTGCATTTTAAATCACTCTGTACACTTCCTGCTTAATGAACTCTTATTTTAAACCCCGACAAAAAAAAGGGCGTGTATCTGTGTGTCTGTCTGTGGTATCGTAGCTCCTAAACGAACGGACCGATTTTGATGCGGTTTCTTTGTCTGAAAGCTGACGTAATGGAGATGGTTCTTAGCGAATTAAATCAAAATTGGTTCAGCCGTATAATAACAAAATTGTGTTGTACAACTTATGTTAGTTATAGATGTGTGTCACTATTTACATGTAGAACCACGTCTATATATCCTATATCCAAGCTGTCCCCACTAGTAGGGAAAAATCTTTAAATTATTCAATGTAGAACATACGCATATATAGATTATTCATGATTTCCTCTGGAATATCATTGAGTATCTGAAATCGATATTCCATATCGAATTGTTAGAACTTTAAAAATATACGTTCAGTTTTTTATGCGACGAATTTATTTGCAGGAATCAAAACCACAAGTGTAAATAAGGTCGCAATATAACCACGTAAAGTTATAACTATAAGTTAATCTAATACCTATTGTTATGTCTGTTCCACGGTAAACTCTATTATCAAGGTATACTTTATGGTCTGTGTAAATTATGGTGTAATATTCGTATATTTTTACCGTTATCTGCAAAATCTTTCTGTTTAAAGAATACTCGATTTATCCTAATATCAACTTGGCTTAATCCTATGACAACACTATAAGCTATATATAAGAGCCAGTGACCAGTAGTGACAAAACTCATTAGAACGCTGCGCTCTTCTCACGACCTATATTAAGTATCTTTTAAACGCGTGATTGAATGCATTTTTAATTTAATTTTTATTTACTGTGAAACGATTGAGTCTGATGCTGTGTTATCGCCATGCTTCGTGCTGCATCTTTTATAAGGACTTATGGACAGGTACTTATTGTGTTTTTGATATTAACGTGGCGGGTTAAATAAGCCGTGACGACTTTATTTTGTTGTACGAATAGCCTTAGCAATCGCAAGATCCTTAGAAATTCAGCAAAAGACAATCTTTGTACATATGATTGAAGTACAACACGCTGTCAGTCGTAACTACATGTACTTGTGTCGCCTGAGTATAGGATTTCTATTTCGGTCGAGCTTTGTCACTTGTCGTTTATTTCTATAATAAAAAGGGTTCAGCTCGGCCAGGCGCGGCAGGGTGATGGTTATGGTGCAGTCAGCTTTTTGACCCCGTTTCCCTTTATGAACATTTTTTATTCTCGTTTACAAAAACAGTGTCTCTACAGCTCTAGTTTTGAAAATAAAGACATAATTATGTATGATTTAATTTGCATCAATCAACTCATCAGTTTCTGGAATCTTAGACCTAATTTCTCTCATGAAAATGATACTCTTTGATATAATCAGGCTTTAAGAAAAAATAGATGCTGCATAATTGCTATTCAAACTAAAAAATTTACTCAGATGTTAATTTTTTAGTTTGAATAAGTGACTAATAACCGAAACTCGTGTAAGAAAATATAATGAGTTGTGTGGCGGGGAAGCCTCCATACGTGTGTGCGACCTCTCAAGCAGCACACGAGCTCAGCGCGGTCGAGACATGTTGCCCCCCGAGCGGATGGTCCACCGTTCTGCCGCCGCGATCATCAAGCGACTCACGCTGCAGACCTACAGCACCTACTCTCTTGTACGTAATGCTGACCGCATTCATTCATAGTCACGCTCGCGGCCCTCCGCCCGCCCTGTGCACCACGCGTGCTCTAAATAACCGCCCGCCCGCCGCGTCACGCGAATCTCGCTCCGTACACCCAACGCGGCTCAGTCAACACGCTCGGAAACCAGCCGCTAGACGCCGAGCAGTGTGCTCCATTTATTATGCGGTCTGTGACACCATGTCCCTGCCGCCGCAGCTTCCGAACGCGAAAGGAAGTGATAATGAGTTTGTGCACATCAGATGTCTTGTCGCAAACATACACAAACCGCGAAATGTTTCCAGACCGCCCAGCTCACCCGAGAAACGACACTCGCTGGATGTGGTGCAGGAGTCCCCCCTGTCCTCAGATACGGAACACAGTGCTAGTGTATCTGGATCGGATAGGTCTCTCGACAACTCAGTGGAGGAGGTGATGCCGACGCCGCGTGTTAAAAGCAACAGCATTGCAGGGATGCTGGCGCCGCCGGCGATGCATGGCAAGCGACGGCGCTCGTTCCTGCACCTGCACATAGGCGGTGGCGCAGCCGAGCATCCGGGACCACTCTCTGCCGGCACGCACCTTCACGTGCCCAAGTTCACAGTCACAGCACCACCAGGAGAGCCTCGCAGACACAGCCATGCCTTTGCAGGCTTCCATGGCTTCGCCTTGCGACGACATTCTAACACGGTCTGGGAATAGTTTCATTTGGATGAACTTCGTTTGAATTATTAACAGTTTATGTTTGTCGCACTAATTACCGCGTAAGCGTGATTTTATCAGTTCAAGTGTTTGTGTTTATACGTATAAAATAATAGCGTTTGTGCATGTTTTTTTCTTGCTGCAAATAACAGCACTTTGTAGTTTTATAGCATGTTGAACATTAATTAAAAAACATTGAAATGTTGTTTTAGCTTTTTGTAATTCTGGTGAAAATGGTCAAATCACGATATCAAAGATGTGTAAAATAGGATGTTGTGATATCTTCTTTATCACTATATCTACAATTATGTTCATTGTACTCGTAAGCAGCAGGTTGTGCTAAACTAACTAGTGCGTGCGACGTATTCCGCTCGGGAACAGGAAAATATCGGCTTTACTGTACACTATTGTTTTACAAATTATTGCAGTTTTTTGTCACTTAAGTGTCGTGATTATCATGTTACGCTGGTCTTTACATTTGACGGAGGTAGATATTTTTCATATAGTCAGAATAGGATTTATCGTTTTTTTTTTTAATATGATTAAAATTGGTAAATCATATTTGTTCGCGGTTTTATATCAATTTCTCTATAAAATGTTTGCTGTGCCGAGTGCAGTGCAGTGCACCGCTAAGTTAACGTAGGTTACCAATTGCATCGTGTGTTAAATGTGCATTTAAAAGCTAACAGAGTGTGTGTTTACGTTCGTTCACTAAAATACTACAGATTACCTCTTATCTATGGTAATATTTTACTTAACTGATGTGGTTTGAAATATTTACAATTACTCGCTATTTATGAAGTATGTTGACGTTTAAACAGAATATTAGTAAAATTTGTATCTTTTTAAACAGTGACTGCCTTTTGCCGGTCGATATTAAAACCGGCAAAATACAAATTGAGTTTATGAAATCCATAAGCGTCGTTATGTTTATCAATTTTTAACACGTAGTTTTGCTTCATTATAATAATTTTATGTGAAATCAAATGTAAGGTTTTCTATGGATTTTCCTGTAAATTATAATAATTTCGTAGAAAAATATGAACGTTGTTGTCAAATGACTCAAATAGTACCTATTTAGAATTTAGTAGAGTAAATTAAGCTTGAGAACGTATAAAAATTACACACTGGGTCTTTTCAAGTATTCATCTTACAACTTCAATTTTTAAAGAAACATTTTGTATCCGGATTTCGTACCATTCGATAGTTTATTTCCACTTCAAGGCCGTATGTAGCAGTTTTAAATATGTAAAAAATATGTTTAAATAATTTTAATGTTGTATACAGAGCCTCCACCGCAGTGAGTCGATGGTGTCGCTGGCGTGCTTCAAGACGCTCTCCCAGCTGGTGTCCAGCGATGCCGTCTCCGAGCTTCAGCAGTACCTCGCCAACAACAAGAACGCCAACATCGATGACAAGGACGAGGTAACCTACAATCTTTTTACGCCTCACATCCTTTATACATTAAGGTTTTTCCTTATATCGTGGTTTTCTTCAGACACAAACAAAGACGGACATGAACACCCAGACCCGAGAACAAACATCTGTGTTAAGTTGGTTCGTTCGGAAGCAGTGCTGTTTCAGTTAGGTTGCAGAAATTCAGCAGTTTCCCTAATAGGTACAACACATTTTTTAACAGAGTTGTGATTATGATATTAACTCGTTAGCATTGATCTTTTTTAAAGGTTCAGGATTACGTGCTTTATTAGGTGCTATATTTATGGCTTTTTTATATTGGTAGTAACAGAATTCAAATTAGTGCCTAAATTACTGATATTATAGTTTTATCGCAGTGCACGCGCAGTGCAGTGCAACTTTGTTATCGTAGGTGTGCGGGAAATAATAACAGAATAGTCAAGTGGCGCTGTACTGCAACGGCACGTCATATTTGACTGAAGCTAACGTGCAGTTGCAGTTTTTTTAATGGAATTGGATTGTCTTAGTCTCTCATTTAAAGAAGATCTGTCATATTTAGTTTTTTTTTTTTTCAAAAACCATACTTTCTACAAATTAATGATGCCAGTAATTCCACTCTGTTGTCAAGGGTTAGAGAATGTTATCATAAATAATCAATTTATATGCCCGATCAGCAAAATATAATATGTTAATAGATGGTTTATCAAATTTATCAATATCTAAACAAGATTAGGATTCCAAACAAAAAAATGCGTTGCGAAAAATGTTTGTAAACATAAACATTTGTGACACTTATACAAATAACCAAAACCATATTTTAACCATAAATAATCAAAGTTATCGCACATGGCTTTCGTTTTAACAGAATTCGAAAAAGTAGAATGTCCTGAATTTGACTGTATGTCTTTTTTATATATTTTTTGTATGTTTGTTACACAATAACTCCGCCATTTGTCGGTGGATTTCAAAATTATTTTTCTGTTTGAAAGAGCATGCTGAGGTGGTCCCATATGCATTTTATCGAAATAAATACAAACACACTATATTTAGATTACGGTTTTGTCGTTATCTGCTGATAGGCATTGTTGGGATTGCAGTCGGTTGATTCTTACGTTTTTAACGTGCATAATTATTTAAATTATTTTTTTAAAACGACTCTGTTGAATAAAAACATTTTTTATTTTATTATAAGATGGGTTAACTCTTGACCTCAATCTTGACCATAAGGTCAAAGATGAGGTCGACGATGGAGCGAGTTAACCCAGAAAATGCCAATAAGGCACTGGTACTGGTACTCCCACGCACCGACGGAACACAGCAAGCTGTTTGGCGTCTGACTTCGGTAGGAGGGTGGTCGCGAACCAGACGGCCCTTTACACCGCATGAGACCATAGGACGACACCTCAGATTCAGAAAAAAATGATGTGTCGTTGCCTGGGATGGATTACTAGGAGGCAGGTCTCATTTGTGTTTCCTTAGTCGCCTCTTACGACACCCACGGAAAGAGATGGGGTGGTGTTATTCTCAACCGATCACCACACGGTTAAAAATTTACGCTTGCCGATTATCCTCTTTCGAATCTTGTGTCAAAGTACTAAATACTCCCCTATAAAAGTACCCTTGAGTCAAACCTTAAGAGGGTAAAACGTTTTTACAACTAAAACCAGAAAATATCGAAATGTTTAAAAAAAACTAATCAATATTACATATCGAGGAATTTATTAATCGGAAAAACCTATTAAAATATTGACAACTCATTAATATATTATCACAATAAAATACCTACTAATTTCCTGCCTACCGGAATACATTCGTAGGGCCTGCCCATAACATAATTTTATTTCATTATAAATGTACTTATATCATCTAAGAGGAAAAAACTAAAGAATGCCGAATATGCCGATTTGCTCAATCTAGTAATGCCATAATTGGAAAATATTATATGTTAGAAAATATTACTGTAAAGTTTTATCAGAATCAAATGACTTTTCTTGTATTGGGTGATTTTTAATTATTTTTTTTCGTTAACGAAAATTCTGGTTGTGAATCAACCCACTTAACTGAACAACTTTTCTCAAGGAATATAGGGCAAAACATAAAAACAAAGATCGCCTCTCTCTACAATCTGAGCTTAGTAAGAGACGTAATTTGTTTTTTAGAATTTCAATGTGTTATCCAAAGGTTAAGTTGTTCAATTTCATGGGGACTAGTATCCCCCCCTACAGTTTCGCTAGCTAATTTAAATGTGGAAGTGAGTTTGTTTGTCCTTTCACGTCGAAACTGCAGCAGAGCAACGGATCGACGTGTTTTTTTGTACAGGGACAGGAGAAGGTTACTTTCCATTTTCCTGAATTTATTATGTAAGTAATTAGATATCAAACCCCATCTCATTAATCAAGGTTTACCACAAAACGATTCTTTGTGATATAAATGACATTTTTTATTTATTACTAAGAACTACAATATCACAATAAATTTAGTTTACGTACATAATCCTGTGGTTTTTATTTTACGAGCAGATAAATAAAACATTAAACTCTTGATTAAGGGGTTCCAAGCTTCCAAGTAGGTATTTCGATATCTACTTATAGCCCGCTAAAACTGAAAAAATTAGTGTCAGAAAACGAATTAAATCGTGTAGTTCCAAAATTTTCAGGATTGTGTAGTGTAGAGGGAGGTCCCCTGAACATTGTCTAGTAAAGTCCCATCGATTAAAGGTGCCGCTAGGGGTAGCAGGGAGGGTAGCAGTTTTTTGCTCATAACTTGAAAACGGTCTACTTTAGGGACTACACTTTCAGGTAAGAATTAAAGCTCATTCAATTCTCCATAACCTTGTAAAACTTAAAATTTCTGCAAATTGCTTGGTTTTTAAGTTACACCCTTGTCCAACGTATGTGAAATTTGCGCTACACAAAAAAAAAACGTTTAACACTAAATCTTCCAAAATACTTGACGTATAAATATGAAATTTGGCAGGTAGGTAGACAGGTAGGTAGGTAGGTAGGTAGGTAGACCTTAGCTAGGAAATATCTACTGATAACGCATTTTTCGAAATTCCCTCGGGAACACGAGAAAATCTATAAAATATTGTAGCAAAAAACCACTCACTTTTGAGACACGATATTTCAAAAACGAATTAATCTATAAAGCTAACATTTATCAAGGAGGTAGACTGTAGCTAGGAGACGTCAGCCTAAAAAATATTTGTCAAAAGTCGTATGGGTACCAGACAAATTAAGTAAGAAACATCAAAGTGAGTAACAGCTAATATTCCTAAAGCGATATCACGAAAACGACTGAACTTGTAAATATGAGATTTTGCAGGTAGGTAGTTCGTAATAAGGAAACGAAGGCCTGATAACAAATTTTGCGACAAGGTCGAATTAGGGGGTGTTAAGGTCATTAAAAGTTAATATGAAACTTCTTAAAAACCTTAACCAATTTAGCTGAAATATTACAGTATGACAGTTTAAGTAAGATACTTAACTGAAAAGAAATAATTTTCTTCAAAAAAAATCATCAAAAAATCAAAAAATCAAAAAAAAAAATCAAAAAATCATTTTTGCAGTGTTTCGAACCTTAAGTTTTTATAAACTTTTTCAAGTTTCCCGTAGGAGTTTTATGAATTTCTCTCTGATTCTGGGTGCCTTTGTTGCTTGAGGAATACTTGTGCAGAATTATAAACATCTAGCTGTAGAACTTTCGGCTATAAATTTTTTATACATTTTCTTGGGATTTTCATTTCCCGTGGGAATTTCGAAAAATCCTTTTAAAGTAGATGTCTCCTAACTACAGTCTATCTGCCTACTAAATTTTAGCTATATAAGTCAAGTATTTTTTGAAATTTTGTGTATAATTAGTGAGTGAAATTTCGCTTTCACATATTCTTTAATTTTTCGTGTTGCCTTAAGGATTTCGAAAAATCCTTTCTGGACGGCCATTTACTAACTACATTTACTAAATTTAATCTTTATTAGTCAAGTAGTTTAGGAAATTTCGTGATAAACGTTCGTTTTTATGTAACAGACATATGACGCAAATTTACAAACTTTGGATATGGTATAACCCAAAAAGTGTGCATTTCACAAAAATTCTGTGTATGAAAAAGTTGTGAGAAATTTAATAAACTCTAATTCATACCTGGAAGTATAGTCCCTAGAGTAGAGAGTTTTCAGGTTATGAGCAAAAAACTAAAAAAGGGACCTTTATTCCTCCCTGCTACCCCTAGCGGCACCTTGAATGGTTTTACTATACAATGTTCGGGGGACCTCCCTGTCCATAATCCTGAAACTTTTGGAACTACTACGATTTAATTCTTCTATTTTTCTGGTTTTCGCGGGCTATTAGTAATCATTTGTTATTGTTACCGTTTTACTTAGAACACTGACGCAAATGTTGATCACTTATGCTTGTGAGTCGAGACCCAAATTGATTTGATGCCTTGCTTATTTTGTACAACAAAATGTGTTTATTGAAATGAAGAATAACTATAAAGCTAAAAATTTTGTATCATCCCGACATTAATAGCGTATATTATATGTATATAGCTAAGAACCCTTTCAATCACGTCAGCTTTAAAAAAAAGGCATCAAAATCAGTCCATTGTTTTTGGAGCTACGATGCCACATACACGTATATATATACGTCAAACTTATAACACACCTCTTTTTCTGGGGTTAAAAATAAGGCTAAGTATCTTTTTAAATTAAATTTAATGTTTGTATTCCTGTAGAATGGCACGACAGCGCTCATGCTGGCGTGTGAAGGCGGTCGCCTGGCAGCGGTGCGGTTGCTTATTGCGGCCGGCGCCGACGCCAACGCAGCCGACCTGGATGGATGGACGCCTCTCGCCTTCGCAGTACGAGGGGGCCATCTACCCATCGTCAAGGAGCTCTTCGATGCTGGTGCTCACGTAGACCCGCGAGACTGCGTAAGTAATCCTTCAAATATCCTTAAAATTACATCAAATTTAGCCAATGCAGGTGTCGCAGAAGGTGCCTTCGCAGCAAAAGGGAGTCATCAACCCACCATCAAGGAGCTCTTCGACACTGGTGCCTATATGAACATATTATCCCTCTTATGATAGCCAATGGATTCCACTTGCATTCGCGGAACCAGGGGGCTATCTACCAATCGTCCAGGAGCTCTTCGATGCGTAAGTGTATATGTTTCAAATGACACCGATCTGGAACTCCAGCAGCTGTCTTTGGTGGATAGACTCCATTCGCTTCGGCAGCACTAAGGGCACCACAAGGTCAAGGAAAAATACTATCATTTCATTGTTTCGTGTCGTCGTGAGTTTGTTAATTCATTAAAAAATCGTGACTGTTTCAATTTGAGGCCCAGTGCTTACTGAAAACCAGCGCGCCGCGTCGTGGCTTACGTCATATAATAGACAATGTGTTGTCAGTCAGTCTAACCCTTTAGAAATTCACTTAAATATTTTAGTTTTTATTATTTTGTGTAATTTAGGAAAGCGTTTTATTAAACTACAGTTTCTTTTTGAAGAGCGGACACTAATAAAGAAACCTTCTACTGCTAAAAAACTCCAAAATATACCAATAGTAACTCGCAGTTAAAATCTTTTTATTATTTTGTTTAATTTTGGAAAGCATTTTATTAAACTATAGTTTCTTTTTGAAGAGCGAACACTAATAAAGAAAGCTTCTACTGCTAAAAAACTCCAAAATATACCAATAGTAACTCGCAGTTAAAATCTTAGGTAAATGGAATCTGGAAATCTGAACAAATATAATTAGTGTTTTATATTTCAATGAAACTATAATATGGAATCTTATAATGAGAATCGCAAGATATTTCTTAACGTCGTCAAAGTCCAGACTGTTATTCTTCACTGCCAATTAAGACTTGTTTTCAGGCAGAAATCGTCCAAAATTTCTGAATCATTAAATTTACTACCGAAATAACGAGCCAGCGCATAATTGTGACTGTGAAATAATTCACACCAAAATCGATCTCCTGGCACTCATTCCCAACTTACCTAATCTTGATGTCAAAATTTTAATAGCACCAAATGGCATCTGAATTGGTTTAACATTATAATCAGTTGACAACAACCGGGAACCACCCACGGTTATGCTGTTATTGATTGCCACTATGGTTATCCATTAAGGTACACCGTCCAGTAATGAGATTTATGGAAAGGTAACAGCTTAAATCGAAAAATGCTTTAACTACTTATCGAGAGTGTTCAATCACGAACATTTTGATAGCAAATTCAAGTTCCTGTGTGCATATTACTATCGTTTTTACAGCTTAAAAGATACACAATATTGATATTTAGAGGTGACTTTGTGAGCTTTTTCTATGGAACCAAAAGTGCTGAATCATGTTTTCAGCAAACTACTTATCTAGTTTATGTCCTGAATATTACCGTAGTATTTTTTTTTTCGATTTAATGCAGTGCGTCATGCTTATCTACGCATCATAAAATCGTAATTTAGGTGCTGTAGTCGCCTTAACCTCAATCATCGATACCAATTCAATAATAAATCAGTGTGGTACTCTTAAACTCCTGCTACAAATACTTGCCCAACAATACAATAGAGACTCTTGCCCTCGCAGACAAACTGCTCAAGCAGTTTTGTGGGGCTATTTTTTTTTAAACATTTGTTTTTTATATTTAATAATTTTAATAAATAAAAACTCAATATTCGCACCACATCACTTTTCGAAGAAAAAAAAATACAAAACTAAGTAGCAACAAGTGTTAATGTCACATACGAATAAATAGAAAATACGCCACAGCGAAGGCAATCCAGATAAGCGATCCTGATATTTGACCGCAAATCTTTCACGAGCTCATGAAGTCAAAATTCTTCAACAGATTATTCGGTTTCATTTGACGGTTTGCCAAAAGGTTACTGCATTCGCGCACCATTTACACGAACTGTGGAAAGTTAATTATCTGTGACACTTTGGGCTAAACTTAAACATGGAAAAATACCTTTAAATCGCAGTTACATTTATTTTAGTGTTCAAGAATGTTCTTTATTTATCTAATGCTTAATCAATTAAAATTAAAATATATCACAGTAACCAAGTGCATACAATACAATACAATATTCTTTATTGCACTCCAACACAAATAAGGTACAGTTACTTTTTAATACAGAAAGTTATGTCAGGGTGCAACAGGCGGCCCCATTGCTAAGAAGCAATATCTTATCGGCAGCCTTTGGGTTTGGAGACATACATATTATCGTTGAGGCTCATGGTATTTCTTAAAGTAACCTTTTCGCATTGTTTTGTAAGCAGGGTTTTATCAAAGTAAATATTTGAAATTTTGTATGAAAAACAAATTTTTTGCAATTCAGCAACCAGCATTTTTTAAAACGGAAGGCACTGACAGTAAAACCTTACAAGGTGAATTCTTATCAAAACCCACTTCTTTTATCTGACTATCAGTGTTTTTCAAGACGCATAAACAAACTATTAATGTTGTTATGTTACAGTGCATTATTTGTGGAACTAGATATTCTACTCGAGCATTAAATGATGATGCTATTAATATTGTCCCAAATTCGTCTAGTCTGAGATAGTTATTTTTTTTTTAATATTTTTTTGTATGTTACGAGAACTTCATTGTTTATCGTTTTGAGCAATTAAACAGCGGATCACACGCAGCTGTCTTTAAACTTTTTCTCGTGTTATTTTCGTGGAGCGTGTTGATTTAGTGTTGGCAGTTCATGGCTTGTTTTCACAGTGTTTGATTACCATTTACGTATGCATCATGTAAGTTTTACAATGTGTAATTTAGTACTTATTTAAGATATTATGCTGTTATGCATATTTAAAGTAGGTCTGTACTTACTTAAGTAACATTAAGAACGGATAAATACGGAGATGATACTGTTTTTCTTATGTTTTCCCAACACTTTGTGGATACATCAGGGTCTACGTGTTAAACTGTCTCACTTATTCCTAAATTCTATTAATCTTTTTTACTTCAAACTAATTCCGCCGGTAAAACAACTACGACGCCACGTGCACATGACGCGACCTAAATATTATAATAATAGAGCTTTGACCAAATTGTCGACTGAAACCAAATTGGTATGCATATTTATTTATACCAACGTGGACCTCTGCCAAAATGTCAGTGACATCCACAACACACTCTTATATTCAGTCAAAATATACTCGTCAACCATATTGTGTACTTTAGATGAATCATTTTAATTTTTTTAGTTTTAAAGAAAGCTTTCAATATCTTTTCAAATTTTCAATTTTAAAAAAATGACTTATGTCGTCTGTATTTTTTTGTTACCTTTTTGTTTTTGTCTACAGGGTGGATGGACGCCTCTGATGTGGGCTTCATATAAAGGCTATGAAGATATCGTCGCATTACTATTAGAAAAAGGAGCCGATGTGCACGCGCATGGAAATTATAACATCAAGTAAGTTGTCGCAAGTAAAACTTACTTCGGGAAATTTGTCAGAGGCGCTTTTGCTCAGTTGCAGTAACTGTCATTAAAGTTAAAGAGTCTTTAAATTTTATGCCGTCCTTGTTTACGTCAACAAGACGAAAAGTGATATTTAAAGTTGCATTAACTTTAATAGACGTTTGCATTAACTTTAATATAGTGTTGCTGTTAAATAGATTAAGTGTGAAGTTTATTTATTTTATTTTGTGTATAGTGGTGGATGCTCTTACGGTGAGGGAAAACATCGTGAGGAAACCTGCACATTCAGGCGACTGAATGTGTAACCATGGTCCAACCCAGTCAAATTCCCCTGTCAACAGGGTCACGGAGGTCAGATGGCAGTCGCTCCACTGTAATGATTTGACCTGCCAAAACCCTGGATCATGGTCCCCAAATTAGAAACGGGACTAAACGCTAAGAAGAAAAAGAAGTACAGCGGTGGTATAAAATAGGTCTCAATCTCTTTTTAGGTTCCTAACTCGATACTGTGTCTTCACTTCATTCTACTTTGAACATTTACTACTTTTAGTTGCATTATCGTATAAAAGAAAATTCTGCAAGTAAAAACAGTAATAAAGATTGTATCGTAAAAATATTACCAAAAGTAGAGCAAATATATCTCTTGAAACCTCAGTTGGGTCAGCCAACTTCACAAGTTTGTTGAATAAGTTTTTTATTAAAAATACAATGGCGCCTTGAGTCTTGGAATAGATGGAAAAATTACAATATTCCCGTTTAGGGAAAATGTTAAGCTAAAAATTCATTCAAGGCTTTGTCTGTACTGCCCACAAGTAATGTTTCTGGAATTGGTTCTGCTTCTTAAAATAGACTAACGAGTGGAAGGTTAATAAGTACCTATCGTTTGAAAAGATTTACTTTACATCGGCGCACGATATATGAAAGAAACACAGTTTGGGACTATTTATACCGTCAATGTCAACCTATAAATTTTAAATAAATAACGTAAGCGTTTCATCAATTAATTGACAGTGTGGCATGTTTATTTTTCTTTGCTTTAATTTTGCTATCCGTGCTATTTCTATTCAGAAAGAAAATTCATCATGCTTAGTACCAATAGTTCGCATTACCTGCCATATAAACGGTAAGGTCCCTTCTAATTAGGTCATAAAGAATATTGACCTATAAACCCCGCCTCATTAATCGTGTTTTTGATTGGCGTAATCAAGTAATAAAAGCACATATTAGTAGTTACTAATCCTATACCGTTTGTCTTAACTCTTAAATTCGAAGGTGTAGTATTGTACAGGTATTACATTTAAAACTATTTAGCGGTCAATGAGGATTACCTCATGCTATGTAATTGTCAGAACTGGTGACACTTACCATACTTTACTTTAGGTTAAGCTAATTTAATGAAGCTGAATATAAGCCAATGTAACCATTTAATTTTAACAAATACATGATTATTTATTTACTGGCGTTACCTACTGATTTAAAATCACCCAATACTACAGTTATTCATAACTAGTTAGCTTTCCGTCTTCAAACCTCGTCAAGGCTTGAAAACATAACAAATATACAGAATTTCTTTTTCATTTTATAATATTAGTAGGATTGTACATACAGCAGCATATCAGGTTATACATTCACACTACGAAAGCCGCCGCTATTAATAAAGGCGACGTCAAGGTCAACATGTATAACCTGATGTGCTGTCGTGTGTATATGTACAGAGGCCAGCGCATTAGAATATTTTTCTTTATTTATTTTTGTTGCAAAACGATTATTGTGACTTGATATGCCCGCATGTGTTTTGAAATGTTTATCTACTATAAAGAATTCTATAAAATCTTCATTCCAGTTCCCTAGTATGGGCAGCGGGTAGAAAGCACAGTGGAGTGGTACTAAAGCTGCTAGCGGCGGGCGCGCGGGCGAACTCTTGTGATAAGTACGCGACGTCCGCGCTAACATGGGCGGCGCGCGCGGGCGACGTGACGTCATGCGCCGCGCTGCTCAAAGCAGGCGCCGACGCCAATACTGCGGGCATGTATTGCTGGACGCCGCTGCTACAGGCTACGCAAGGTTTGTTAAATTAAAAAAAACCGGCCAAGTGCGAATCGGACTCACGCACGAAGGTTTCCGTACCATCATCTATAAAAACGAGCAAAAAATCACGTTTGTTATATGGGAGCCCTTTGGAATATTTATTTTATTATATTTTTAGTTTTTGTTGTTGTAGCGGCAACAGAAATGCATCATCTGTGAAAATTTCAACTGTCTAACTATCACGGTTCATGAGATACAGCCTGGTGTCACACGGACAGACAGACAGACGGACGCACGGACAGCGGAGTACGGAATCCTAAAAAAAATCGCTTCTCCACACAACGTATGCCATCGTCGAATGCTTTTTTAAGAAAATCAAATAAGAAGTTTTTCTAAACAATTTAGTTATGAATCTTACATTTTGTAATCGTTTATAATTTACTTACTTTTGCCATCCAGGGAATCACTTCGAAATCGTGCAGATGCTTCTAGAACACAAGCCGAATGTAAATGCGTTAGACAAGGACGGATATACTGCCTTGGCCGTCGCCTGCAAAGAGGGATATTATGATATTGCTTTAGCTCTTATTAATTCTGGTGCTTATATTAATGTTCAGGTAATTACATCCATTTTATAGTATTTTTTCAGGATAGAAGTAGATTGTAAACTTGAACTTCAATAACTACATTGGTGCTAGAAAAGCCTTTGAAAAGTTTTGATTCATTTTCTCGCTTTAAGTTTTGGAAACTTCCGTGGTTCAGGATTTGGCGGATAGGTATAAATAGGTTTAAATTAGAGTGACTGCCATCTAACCTTTGTTACATAGTCTGTCCCCAGAATGCTTCTTCTGGGTGAGCTCATTACATCCTCGACCGCATCTTTGCCCTGAGCTAGATTGTGGTCAAAAGCGAACTCATCTATCTATATCTATTCTATACATATTATAAAGAGGAAAGATTTGATTGTTTGTTTGCATCGAATAGGCTCCGAAACTACTGGACCGATTTGAAATATTCTTTCACCATTAGAATCCTACATTATCCGGGATAGACATAGGGTACAAGATTTTCCCGAATTCCCACGGGAACGAAGTCCCGCGCGGGAAGCTAGTCCTAAATAAAAAAATGTACTGGTTTAATCACGCTGTTTTCCCTAGTAGTAAGATAATCTGTTAGTGAACTTTGAATCCAGAATTTTCGAAGACAACTTAAGTATGGGAATAAAAAACAGTCAGTTATTTTCATTTCAATTTCAAAAATATTCTAGGATCATTCAAAAGACACTCCACTAATACATGCGGTGAAAGGTGGTCACAAAAACATCGTGGAAGCATTGCTCAAGAAGCACGTAGATGTAGACCTACCAGGCAAGGAGAAGAAGACTCCAGTTTATACCGCAGTCGAAAAAGGACATGTGTCGATACTCAAACTGTTGCTTGCTTCTAATCCTGATCTGGAACATTGCACCGTGGTAAGTACAATGAAATATACTTTATTTGCATACTCGCAAGAACATACAATGTAGAAACATGGACATTGAACTTAGTGTGCAACGCGTCCTTGCTTTAATTTTTTTACTATTTGCTATATATATATATATATTTTGAGATTTTTATTGATTTTCTTAGCTTCTAGTTTTCCCAATCTTTTTTCCAATAAATTTAATAAATGTTTTATTTAGTGTTGGTAAAAGAAGACATTAAAATAATGTTTGTCATAACAAGAAGACGAAAATGATTTGGGATACCTAAACTTTTACACAAGAACATGGAAAGAAGTACTTTCTTAAGTCACGGATGAAACGTTATTGTATAACACTTTAAACTTTCGCGATTTGAACACATAACGATTAACGTGACTTCGAGTCAGGAAATAGGTAAATAATCGTATATACGCGAATTTAGAACCGTTTTAGAATTTAATAACGTTATTGTATGTTTTATATTCGACGCTTTACAGACGGGCGACACTCCATTATTAAGGGCAGTAAGATCCCGTAATGCCGAGATGGTGCAGTTGTTGTTAGAACGTAAAGCACGCGTTAATGTGACCGATAACAGAGGGGATACCGCGCTACATATCGCTATGAGAGCGCGGTCTAAGGTAACTATCCAGAATTTTACTATAAATTATAGCATTAACATTTATTCAATACTTATCACCTGACTTATCAGTAACTTCAGAAAATATGTAACTGTTACACAATATATATTTTCTTTTTAAACATAAAGGCAAGTTTCCTTTATGTAAAATAATCGATCTCAAGGATTTAAAGTGGGTTCCCTTCAGGGCCCATTCATTTTTTCCACCCTGTATATTCGATTCACAGATTTTAACATTGGTTTTCATATAAGTAACTTTTTTTAGTTAACGATTAATGATTTTTCATTTGTTGTTATATCAGTCTCATCATATTATTTTTGTTAAGTATTTCTTTTAAATATAGAGGTAAATTTGCTCTAAAGGAATGTGACGGATTGATCACCAGCTAACATCTTAATTCGTTTACTCACTTTGTGCAAGTTTAATCAGGATTTGTTCTGTTATATCTATATGTATATTTAAGGCAGTGCAAAAAGAAACTAATCGAACCTATTTTTTTTCCAGCAAATAGTAGAAATTCTTCTTAGGAATCCAAAGAATAGTCAATTATTGTATAAGCCTAATAAACTTAATGAGACGCCGTACAATATAGACATGAGCTATAACAAGACAATATTAGGTCAAATATTCGGCGCTCGCAAGCTCAATACTAATGAGGATAATGAGAATATGCTGGGTTATGAGTTGTATAGTGCAGCGCTCGCGGACATGTTGTCTGAGCCGAGTTTGTCTATGCCTATAACTGTTGGACTGTATGCTCGGTGGGGATCCGGGAAATCTTTTTTGCTCAATAAACTTAAGGGTAAGTGTTATTTAAATTGTAATGGTTTATTCTATGTCATAATTTGATAAATACTTGAAGAAGTTCGACTTGTAACAATGATAGTTAACAAAACTTTATTAAATTCTTATGAAATACGTTTGTAATTTCTGAACTTCCTAAACACATAACTACAAAATCTCTTATTTGATTAATTTTTTGATACTTAAGTGGTCTTACACATGTTATAAAGCGATAGATATTAAGTTGATTCACCATAATCACCGTTAAATTAATGCCCAATTAAACCATATTGTTATTTTTACCCGAACTTTTGACACCTAATGAATTCAAAAATTGTTTTTGGCATATTGCTAATTTATTTAACTTTATGCACAACGAAAGTACAGAGGTGTACTACCCTGAAGGCATTAGGTAATTAGTAGAATCATCGAAGGTTACCAGATTAGGTTTATTAGCGTAAAGTAAAATGTTTCAGAGGAGATGAAGAACTTCGCTCGTCAGTGGAGCGAATCAGGCTGGACATGGTCGTGGGCGGTGTGGTGGGGCGCGTGGCACGTGGCGCTGTCACTCGGCGCCTGTGTGGCGTTGTCCGGGGCCCCCGCCTACATCGCCGTCGTAGTCTCTTTCGCGCTCTTCGTGGCCTTCTACTTAGTGCTCTATATACTGTGGTACTTAGGGAATAGGTTAGTAACAAACCGTATATTGACGGCCGGTTTGGTCGAGTGATAGTGGCGCTCCCTCTTGATCGATGGTTCCTGGATTCGAACCCAGTCGGGGCAAACATTTGTATAAAAAGCAATGCTTTTTCTCGGGTCATGGGTGTTTGTGTCTGTCTTTATGTGTGTTCCGAGGGACCCTGGCCTCGACACAAGGGAAAACCTTAGTGTGGGCCTTTGAGTATAGTGCGTTTTATTTATTATTTATGAACTGACATATCTCTAGACTCTAGAGAGTCTATAATTGGTGTACCAAATATCGTAACTTCCTTACTGACATAATAGATGTCGCGTTTGTGGATACGCACATGTTTAACAATTTCCTTGACAATCAACGCCATCTAGCTAAAATACTCAAAACTAATTGCTTAACGGCTTTGTTTTGTTAGTCCTAAAATTTCTCTGTAGTCGACGAGGCCTTGGTGACCGAATCGATGGCTTTGTAAAAATCTGAAGAGCTCGAATTTCTGATTGTTTTTGATCAAAGGCATTGTCATACTTACTTACAGCAATTAACTATTCTGCTGAACTATACAATTAAAAAACTAAACTGTATGAAAAAAAACATATGTATGTATCTCGAAATTTAAATGTAATTTACTTGTTACAGATACGAATGGTGGTGGGCCGGAGGAGTGTTGTCAGCTCTCGGCCGGAAGTTTAGTTCTTTACTATTGTTGTTACAAGTTGTGTTCTGTCATCCGCCGGGTCCCAACGACCCTAGGGCACTTCCAGCTACGCCTATCAGGTATAATAACAATAAACTAGCTATGCTCGCGCAACCTTGTTTGCGTAGAATAGTACATTGTGATACGAGGGTGTAAAGTAGGTAAACGAGTTGACGTATGTGAGCACGACGTTTGTCAATACATTTGTGAGAAAAGCAATAAATAAAAAACAAATGTAAGCAACCATATACCTATTTTTCACGGGATTTTGCAGAAAAAATACAATCTTGCGCGGTTTCCGCCGTGTTTAAAATGTACCTGACATTTTTTCAAGTCCGTAATATCACTGTCCTCACTCTAGACCAGGGTTTCTCAAACTTTTGACTCCACGAACCACTGTTAAAGTTTCCAGATGACAGCGAACCAACCCCTTGACTATAACCAATTAAATCCCCCCCCCCTATAGAAAATAAAAGTTGATTAGTTGGCTGTTGAAGAAAATAGGTTTTTACAAATAGTGTCAAAAGAAACATCTTTTTAATATCAATGTGCTGGGTGGGCTTGTTTCTTGTTGCAAATTCAGCCACCATGTGTGCCGCATGTGCCCGCCAGTTATCAAGCCGCCATCACGTAAATCTTGCCGCGAACCCCTTATCGACTAATGGCGAACCCCTCTAGGGGTTCGCGTACCCCACTTTGAGAAACCCTGCTCTAGACGAACACATATTCATTTGTTTCACAATATAAATAATGCAAAATTTACGAAAATGCCGCATTTTTGTAAGCTTTATTGTAATTTGTGTGCATGCGTAGATTATGTTTTTTGGGTATCAAAATTATCGGGCAAAGAATTCAAATATTCAGCCTTATTGTTTTTCTCGGTAATTTTTTTTTTTAATATTTCAAATTAAATGTAATTAAATATACGCAAAATAATATTTTTATTCAAAATTTGCTTATTTTTACTACACATAAAGTCGAAATGATTTTATTCTTCGTATGCAAACCTTCTTGTGTAAAAAAGGAGACGACTATTTTGGGTTTCTAGGCCCATGATTTGATAAATCAGTTGATTTATCGAATCGTGTTCTGATCGATTCGATAAATCCGCATTCTGAGTAAACCCAACCATGATTCAGTATTAGAGCTTATTGCATTATCATCGTCTTACCAATTTCAAATTATTATTTCCAGATTCCATTTCACAGAGGGTATGAAAAGCAGTGGCGGTCAGGAAGGCGAGGCGATGGTGGTGCAAATGATCGCCAGCCTGGCAGAGGCGTTAGAGTGCCAATATGGAAGAATATGCACTAGATTAGCCAGGGCGTTCAGACCTAAGCCTGTGTCATCTACATCTGGATGGAAGTGAGTTAAAACGTATTAATCCCAAATCACTGAATGTGAAGTATTAAAAAATACCGTATTAATCCCAAATTACCGTATGTGGAGAAAAGACTAAAACAAAAAATTATCAAGTTTATTTCTATTGGGTGAATCTTTAAGGATGTGAATGAGATCAGCCCGTTAAACTAAAATAAAGGAAGCGATTAAAAAGACAAGAAGTTACTGACTAGTTAGTTTCTGATTTCTGCCTACCCCAATGAGACAACGGCGTGAGCTTATGTATGTAAAGTTACTGTGTTGAAGATGATTTCACAATTACACCTGCACATAGTCACGAGACTGATTGCAGATTAAATGAGAACAAAAGAAACAAAATTTGAATATCATCGTGACTAAAAACTGAGACCGCCTTTTGTATTACTATTATTTTTTCATAATGTTTAACATAATTTATTTGCCACTAGCTTTTCGCGCGGGACTTCGTTCCCTTGTGAATTTGGGAAAATATGTAGCCTATGTATTAATCCAGGTTGTCAGCTACCTCCATACCAATTATTATCAAATTTGGTCGAGTCGTTTGAGCTAGAAAGGGTAACAAACATCCATACATACATCCTCACGAACTTCGAATTTATAATATTAGTAAGAATAGGATATTATATCGAATGCAGTGGAGATTGAAAATGCCAGCTAATTTTGTGAATTTAAAAATACTAAAATCTGGTACAGATGGCGCCGCGTATGCTGCGTGCCCCACATCGTGACGTTCGAGCTGTGTTTCGTGTGCACGCTGGTTGGAGTCATTGTGCTCATCTTGTATCTCACCGACCAGAGCGAGGATATGCAGTAAGTGTGCTTCCTTCGTTTTAAATAAATATCTCTATCTCTAATACTTAACAAATATAAATCAATAATTGGTTTGTTAGAATTATCAAAGGGTACCTGATTTTTAAAATTGAAAAAAATAAATTCTAGTCACAGTGTTCTTTAAGTTTATTTTTTTTTATTTGTTATTGTTCATTTAAATAACAGTAAAACTATCCACGAAAATCAGTATTTAATAATAAACAAAACTCGTCTTAAATTCGTGGTCTTTTTATATTAACTAGTCATAGATATTCTGTATTAATTTACTGCATTTTAAGCAAGAAATTATCGGGTTGTGAAATTTATATTTAAAAATATAAATAGGTTTTTAGTTATGGTTTAACATTAAATTACATACGCTCACGCCTGTAATCCCATACGGGGTAGGCAGAGCACCAGTGGTTCAGAACCATTTGATGCCACGTTTTCTGGGTTAACTCGCTCCATCATCGACCTCATCTATGACCTTTCTAAACCAAAGCCGCCGGTGGGTTCGGCTGCCGGGTATGTTTCTTGTGATAATCGTGCCTTAATTGTTATCAGATGAAACATGATATAGTGGTGAGAGGTTGTCAGCCTTTCGCCCATAATACAGCAAAACCCTCGCGCCCACATGCTATGGTTTAAGAGGTTCATAAAAATGGTGACATTTTACAAAACCCTATAGAGTATCACTTCGATTCGTTACTAAAATATACTATGACTAGTTAAAAACGACGGCTCAGTGAGAGTGGGTCGTCGTCGATCAGGCGGCGTGAAATCCAACAGGGGCTGATGGTGGCCGCGTGCGTCGTGAGCGGGGTGGTGCTGCTGGCCAACCTGTACACGTGGGGGCAGGTGCTGGCGGCACTCGTGTTGTCGCCGCGCGTGCGGCTCACTCGAGCCTTGAGGAGAGACGCGCCCACGTTGGCGCTCCGGCCTGAGGTGCAGACATTGACGCATATGGTGAGTTAATTTACAAAAATAATAGGTCTTTACTTATGAAATTGCCTTTTCTTTCTCAAGCTTTACATTTTTCATAACGTACACACATCAACGCGGTCTAGGGATATTGCACGATTTTTTATACAAAAGAGGTCTGTTTGAGAAGCTATAAAAGCAAACTCGAGATACATGGAGGGCTATAATTTTCAGACGACCAAGTGCTAAACCTGAATTTTCAATTCTAGTCAATAAATTTTGTTTTACTTTAAATTTGTGTAAACGTTTCGAAAATGAAAAAAAAAGCCTAATTTTGACCATTTTCCTACAAAAAGCAGGCAAAGAGTGCATTTTCGTTTTGGTTTCCGTCGCGTTTTCACAAATTTAAAGTACTTAAAACAAAATTTATTAACTAGAACTGAAAATTCAAGTTTAGCACTTACTCGTCTAAAAATTATAGCCCTCCATGTACCTCGAGTAAGCTATTATAGCTTCTCAAACAGACCTCTTTTGTATGAAAAATTGTGCAATATCCCTAGACCGCGTTGATGTGTATATTTGATTGAACAACTATTATTAAAATCGTTTTTTATTTAGAAACTTGGCCAAAAAACGGAGATTTTGAGTAACATTATACATATTTACTTTGGATTTATTTACTGTAAGTGAAGCTCAAATTTAGCTCGTTTCATCTGTTATCTGTTTCATTGCTTATTTTTGCTGTACCTTTGTTACAATTACAACTTTCATCAAACTATACTCCATCCACGGAGACAAGTTAATAGGGAAAACTTAGACTCGTTTCTAATTGGTCAGCGAGTACCGTTAACTGAGTGTACAGACTACGTGCATATTTTAGTCTGAACGTGGTACTCGTACTGTGCAGATGCGCGCATATTTTATCCTGTATTGTTTTCGTGACCTATTGTTTTCGTGACCTGGCGTGTATTTTGGACTGTTGGTGCATTCATTCATTGTGACTTGGCTTTGTTTACTGGACTCCGTGATCGATTGCTTTCTGACGACTTGGCGCTTGTGTACATGGCAAGTGCAACCCCTTCCGCTTCATATAATGATATTTTAAAAGCTGTTTCTTCTTCCCTCGGAATCCATTGGGCATCAGTTTTCAGAATTGTGAAAGAAAAAAATCACAATAATGGTATTTTAAAATCTCCCAAGAAAACCAAACAGCGTACGAAGATTGTCGACACAGTTGATGATTTTACCAAATGTGCCATCAGAAGAATAGTTCATGATTTTTTTACCCGAAACGAAGTTCCTACTTTGGACAAAATATTAAAGAAAATCAGTGATGATGGCACCTTGGGGACATTCAAACGAAGCACACTAAATAAAATATTAAAAAACATTGGTTTAAAATTATTTACCTATTTTAAGATAACAATAGAATATATTTATGTATTTCTGCAAACACATTACAAAACAATGAAAATACAGTCAAAATTAGAAAACCAAATTATTAAAAAAAAAACACAAATTACTGCTGAGATAATATTCAGGCATAAATATTAAAAGTAGCACAGTGTGTACGTGCATTCAGAATGGTATACGCCCACCGCCTTTTTTTGTCCTTGTCATTTGTATGGAATTGTGGGACAGAGAGGGCGCTATATTAACTTGTCTCCGTGGATGGAGTATAGTATGATGAAAATTACCTTAATGTTGTCCAATCCTTCCCACAAAATTTTGTTAAATTTGGATTTCATATTTCTAAGAAAAATCCAAAAACGTTACAGTATGCAAAAATCAGTTTTCCAAAAATTTTGTTTTGAAAACGGCAATTTCATAGTTAAAGACCTATTATTAAATTAAGGTTTCTAAAAAAACGTTTGATGATTTATTTTTATCGACTGGCTCTACATTTTAAATTTTTGTCACATTTGAAAAATCCAGCCTTCACCCAAAAATTTTATAAAACCACCCAAAAAAAATCTTATTCTATTTTCTTTTTTCATATACAGAGGCAAAGAAATTATATTAATATTCATAACACCAATCAATAAATAGGTAGGGCAAGTTAAAAGTCGACTGACTTTGCAATCCCATCCGTCTTTTCGTTAAAGTTCACTTTTTTAATTATCAGTAACTAATTTAAAAACATCAATGTAAAAGCTTTTGTCCAGCATGATAACAACTCACTTTATTTAAACGTTACAAGTAATTCACTTTGCCGACTTTTTACCAGCTCTCTTAGCTGTTGCTTTTTGTGTCTTGAGGACGTTGACAATCTTTTGTTCCTCAATCAGGAAAGCCCTGACAATACATTGCTTGACGCACTTATGGCGCACTCCTCTATAGACGCGTTTGACGGTCTTTTTACGGTAGCAGTCTTTTTCAGATATTTTACTATTTCAGATATATGTATATGTTTTAAATCTTCATATTTCTCAATGCCTCCTAGGTATCATGCCTTGACGCGTTCACTGGCCAACAAACTCGCCTGGTTGTGGTAGTGGACGCGCTGGACAGTTGCGAGCAGGAGAAAGTGCTGGCTCTGCTCAACGCTGTACACGCTCTCTGCTCAGACCCTAAGAGCCCCTTCATACTTCTACTGGCCATAGATCCCCATATCATCAGCAAGGTGAGTCCAGTTTTTTTTGATGGAATTTGATGTTATTTGGCTAACACTCGTTTGCAGAAACGTTAATTTAAATAAAAGCTACCTTAAATGTAACGCTGTTGTTATTTACGCTAATAAGACGAAAAGTGACAGTATGATATACGTCTCTGCAAGTGAGTGTAAAGTCGTGGAAATAGTAATGGGAGATATTCTAACAGCTCAGGATTTTAGATCACAAAAATATCAAAAAATGGCGTATCAAGCGAACATGCAGAAATTTTACGAAAATGTAATTCAGGAATGAATAATATAGATAGTTTTATGCAATGCAATAAGCAGCTTTCAAAATATCCAGTTCGATAGCGCGCACGCACTCATTATTACGTATACCTATTCACTATAAGCAATGTGTTCAATCCAAACAAATTTTGTTTGTAAGGTTGCACAAATTAAGAATTAAAAAGGACTTCCGTTTTTTTTGGAGCTAATATCGTATTACGTGGTTTTAAACTCCCCATCAAAATACCGGTGGAACCGAGTCAAATCTCTTATAGTATTATACACAATGAGTTTTTAATCTGTTCCATCCATCCAATTTATTTATTTTGCTAAACATAATACAATCAGTTGTTGCTTCGAAGGGAAGCTCGTGCCCCTTAGTGGGGACTTCTATAGGCTGACGTGGACGCATCAGTTTCTTTTACTTTTCTGGTATAAAATTATGCAAATAGTGAATTACAATATCTGAGATAATATTCGTAAAGGTCAAATTTTAAGGAATAAAAAATTTAAATTCGAATGTCGCTTTGTAAGTTGTGTTGGTGTGCAAAATAATAATTTTATTCAATCTTAAAACACAATTTTTAAAACCCTTGCGACATTTGTCTTTGAGATCGGTTGGGTCCAACCAAATCCTATTCTTTTAGTAATTTTTCGTTCCTTAAATTTCTTAGCAATACTCCCTTACCGCAGGATATACGTAAAATGTTCATCGTGTAGTTATTCTTGGTAAAACTATTTAAAATGTAGTTGAACGAATTAACATGCTTCGTATATGCGCAGGTTGCTTGGATGGAGGTCAGTCAATTAATAGGTTATTTGGTGTTTTACCTATCTATTCCTATAACAATTTGATGTTGTGATATCAAAATGCAGAAGTCCTTTGTCCATCACCATATTTTGCATGGTAGATAGTAGTTTGCCGCGTCGGTGGCAATTGGGACTCATATAAATATAACGGTTGATGTTGCATGAACATTTTTCTTCCGGCTGCTTTCAAAAGTGTTGTGAATTTCTTTTTACGTTTAGGAATCTTTCTCATTCAAACTTATGTAAATAAGTTGGGCCTAATGAATATATGTGCTATCGGTCTTGTGAGTGCGGTAGTCGTATAGTTCTTGTCAATAATTTGTTTATAAGGGAGAAAGAGAAAATAACGAGACAGCTAAGAAGCAGCTACTTCTTAATGTTAATAAGTAATTTACTACAAACAAAGCACATAGAATGGACTTACTCTCTATTTCCCTTATTGAAGACGTACTTTTTGATGCCTGAAAATATCACAAATTTCTAATGAAATAAAAGCAAGTCTGTCTCTGTACTGCTTTAAATATGGTTACTCTTTATTTCCTGATATTCGAAATCACATAAAGACTTGTTCGAGAAAATTCAGCATCAAAAGTATGGCGTCTTCCTATACCTAAAACGTATCTTTGTATTCAAACATTCAATGCAAATTCGACCCTATTTCTCAGGCAGTAGAAGTGAACAGCAGGCGTGCGTTTTCGGAGAGTAGTATCGGCGGATGGGACTATTTGCGGAACATGGTACAGCTACCATTCTACCTGCAAAACTCGGCGTTGCGTCGGGTAAAGGCCGCTCAACAAGCCGCCGCGAAACGCATGCAAGCCATCGCCAATGAGGACTTCCCCTCCAGCTTGCAAAGATCTGTACGTGATTTATTTGTGTTTGCTTTCAGACTCTTTTTTTTAAATATTTAGTTTTTAATTAATAGCTGTTAGTTTAGTCGACATTTTTTTGAAATTATACATTCTTAGTGACAATCTAGTTTAGGGCAAAGAATTGGTCGCTGATGCCGCAAACTAGTGGTTTTAAAAAAATTCAAAGATTCCCAGAAATTAGGCTTGAAGCTTTGAATATATATATATATATTTTTTAATTGAGTTTGAAAACTTTCAAAAACATTTTAAAGCACAAAAAAAGTCATCGTTATCTTTATCTAAACTTAATTCCATTTTCTAGATATTAAGGTCCATTCAGTTGAAATTATAGAATTTTTGTCCCTTAGGTATCCGCTCGGCGGTTATCTTCAACGTCAGAGTTGATGTCAAGTCAGGAGCGCATCAAAAACCAGCCCGCCAAAGAAGCCACGAGCAGTGCCGCCGCCGCACGGGCGAGGAGACTTCGCCCTTCGGAGTCCGTGGCCTCTTCCGTTGCCTCGGGGCTTCATAGGTAATGAATACAAAAATCTTATAATATACTTAACCGATATATAAAACACTAGCTTACCATCCGGAACTTCGTTAACGTGGAATTTGGGAAAATTATGTAGCCTATGTTACTCAGGGATAATGTAACATTCTAATGGTGAAATATTTTTGAAATCGGTCCAGTAGTTTCTGTGTTTATTCGTTACAAACATACAAAAATACAAATCTTTCCTCTTCTTTATAATATTAGTGTAAATTTTTGATAGTCCAAAATCAAAAACTTTCAGAGTTACCTAAAATAATTGCTGCTACTTATGTAACAATATAACTGATTTGATTAACATAACCATATGTGTATTTCTTAACTTCTTGAAGCTCGCAGTGCAGGGACACATTTTTCCTTAAGGAGCTTAACCCTTTACAATGTCTAATTATTTTATTTTAAATCATGTTTTATTTTTATTTTAGGGCTGCGGTGGCCCCTACTACCGGCGCGGCGGATCTGAATCGCGTGCTCTTGACAGATGACTACTTCAGTGATGTCAACCCTCGCAGCATGAGGCGGCTTATGAATGTTCTATACGTCACAGGTAATCTTTCTGGCATTTTTTTATAATTAAAATATAAATAGTGTAGGTGGTATACGTAAAAGCAAGTAGGGGGGGGGGGGGGGTATCGTATGGATATTGGACTTTTGTTTTACTTAGGCATAATTTTCGGGACTAAGTTGGAGAACTGATCGCATCTTTATACGACCCTAGATCTCATCTCATCTTCTTACGACCTACCTAGATCACAGTATTACAATAATTCCCCTACAGTAGTGAAACGCCTTTGATGTCGCGCGATGCCGTCGCCGGTGTAAGTACCAAGCAGATAAGCCAGGGTTGCCACAAAACGGGAAATAAAATTAAAATAAAATATTGTGATTGTAAAGTAATCATTTAATCAACATGTTACATTTACATGTGTTGTTCTGCCAGATATTTACGTGAAACTTTATTTTTAGATGATTTTACTGCCGTACTCAGAGACGTCAATTAAAGTTAAGTACTATTAAACTGATGTTGTCATTTTCACTCTTGTTGATATAAACAAGGATAGCATGACATTTATTACTTCTTAAGTTTAATTGACGTCTCTGAGTACGGATAATGAATACGCATCCCAATAAATAATCTCATTAGAAAAACATAAGCATGGCCGCGATTTAAATTCTACGGAACTTACAACATTAAATATTTTCTCTGAAATATTGTTTTCAACATACGAAGGGAAATTTTGCTTAAATATGGCTTCTAAATTATTATACTGAACAAAGTCATCTGGGGGTACCTGTAATCCACCAAAAGAATCACGCCGGGTATCATATGCACGTTCACGTAAATAGACAGTATTTATTGTTGGTTGGTCAGAATAACTTGACGCGTAGTTTATCATGGATAAACACTTGTTAAATTAATAGAAAACGCTAAGCGTTGTGGCGTTACCCCTGCTCGCGGAGGACTGCAAACTCCTTTAGTTTGCCAGCGCCGGCCCGCGCCGCCCGCTTCCCCGCGAGTTCCCCTTCGTTGCTCTGCGCAAGTACATTCGTTTCACTACTGTAGGGGAATTATTGTAATACTGTGACCTAGATTTTCGCCGTTTTCACCTTTTATGATATGGAATTGCAAAAACCTTGCGTTTAAGGTTACTTTTTAGACCTTGTCATCAATTTTAGTGACAGTATACCAATGTTGGGTAAAAGCTTCTCTTTTACCCAATTCCTTTACAGTAGTGAGTATTCCTTCAGAATGTTACTGAAATAATAGTTACTACTGTAAAGTTCGTTATTCTCATACGCCAAAACTCACTTTCAGGTCGACTTCTAAAAGCATTCCAAATCGAGTTCAACTGGTACCAGCTAGCGTCGTGGGTGAACCTGACCGAGCAGTGGCCGTTCCGCACATCTTGGATCATATACCACCATGAGACCTACGAGGAACATATCGATGACTCCACTTCGCTCAAACATATTTATGAAAAGTTTGTACCAGAATAGTATTGTTTGCTAGAATACTTGTAGTTTTACCTCTTTCTTTAGGGCCGCGAGAGCTATGTTCACTCCTGATTGCCTACTCTGATAACCTGCGCCGGCTGGCAGCGGGAGCCGGAGACTCGAAGCACGATGAAGGAAGAAAAACAATTAAGCAGAATTACATTTTTTGGATTACATCAAACACTTAAACTTTTAACGTTAACTTATTTTACAAATACTTAACATCATTGTAGTATGAGCGGGCGTGCTCCTGCGACGGCAATTGGGTCTGTCATCTCAGTGAATGACGGCTAGAAACGTTCAATTTCGAATTTACATTAGTAAAAATGTCGCAAAAAGAGAATGGAGAAGGAGGATGAAGACGAGGCGCATGCCGCCTTGTAACAAGCCTACGACCGAAATTTGGAAGCGTCGGATGTCAGTACATCTCAGTCTTGCGCTATACAGATGACAGTGACAAGTTTATTTATTTTCTCTTTGCCGTAGAAGGGTGTCGTGGCGTTATTAATTTCAACTTTGTACTGTTAACTAACGGATTCGGCGAAAACCAATGCCACCTCCTATTAGCCTTAGACATAACAGTTTTACAATTAAGAACAGTAAATAGGTAAAAAACTTAACTAAAGCCACTCTTGCACATGCAAAATATACACGCACGCATGTGCGTATACAGTATGCAATAAGGTTGGAAACCGTTCGTTATGTTACAAATTTCAAGTAAGTATGCTTATCTGAACACTTCGTACACGCAAAAGTGGCCTTAGTTAAGTTTAATACCAATATCAAGCTATTTTAATATGTTTGCCGTTGAGCTTTCCCAATAGTGAAATTTAATGGACTAGCCATAAAATGCCACTTACAATAATAATTTTATTTATATGGTAAATCTTCCAGAGTGAAGCCATTGATGGGCAGTCTCCGTGAAGCGAGTGCCCTGATGGAGTTGGACCGTGACGAGCGCAAACTTGATGTGTTTCTGAGTTTCCACCGCTCCACGCTCACGGCTGCAGACCTCAAGATCTTTCTGCCCTTCACCATCAACTTAGACCCTTACATCAAGAAGGTGATCAAAGGTACTTATTGTAACATGTTTTTTATTCAGCTTTTACATTTTTATATTAAAAAAAATGATTTAAGTCAGTGTTCATGAGGCGATAATAACGACTTCAATTTGGTATGTCACCCATGAATCTCACCCCAACAGAGGCTAATCTCCGTAATGTTTCTTACTGGCGGCGTTTTGCGAGTACTGCATCTGTCCTTGTCCAATAAGCCATATACAAGAAAGCAAGCAATTTCTTTATCAATGGCGATATTTAGATGTCTCTCCTTACCACAATTAAACAAGAAAAGTGGCTCTGTGAGTTGTAGGCCTCGTGAGTAAAAAATTTGTAAATGGTTGTAATATGAGATTTTTGAAAAAAAAAAAACGGAATCGTCTAAAATTTTTATACAGGGTTTTAGGTAAATCTCTTTCAACCTCTCGGGTGCTAAATCAGTCCATAAAACTGAACAACTTTCCCCAAGGAACATAGGTCAAAATACGAAAAAACATTTTGTTCTCCCATACAAAATGCGCTACATGCTGATGAAGTTTGTATGGGAACTCAAAATAATTTTTTTGGTATGGTGATTGGGGGAAAGTTGTTCAGTTTCATGGACTGATTATCAACCCGAGAGGTTGAAAGGGATTTACCTACGGCCCTGTTTAAGTAACTATCGAAACTGCTAACAAAATTTCACGAGAATCGGTTGAGAAATGCGACCTATAGAATAGCCGGACATCTGGACTTACGAAATCATTTTTGCCTGAGCTAAAACGGAGACGGTTGGCGTCGCTCACTCGGTCGCAATAAAAAGTCGTACAAGTAAAATGTCGTAATTTTTATTTCAGAGGAGCAATTACAAATGGGCGCGGAAGAAGATGTGGGTGCAAGCGGCGCGGCCGGCCTGTGGGGCGCTCCCAACCACCCCAGACATCCGCATTCCAAACTATTGCTGAGAAAACATGTAAGTTATACTGTACAGTACAAGTGTAAATCAGTGTATAGCATAGACACTGATTCGTGAGTATTTTATAATTAGACTAGCTTTTGGTCCGGGATTTTGTTCCCCTGGGAATTTGGGAAAATTATGTTGCCTGTGTTTATTCTGTTGTCTAAGCTATATTACTGCAAAGTTTCACCACAATACATTTATAATATTACTTAAAATAGTAGGGATACTTTCTTTGATTCTGTGTTAAGCTATTCTATGTCCGGTAAATGTATTATATGCTGTATGTTTCCAAATTTGTTAAAATAAAATAATGAGCTTTAGAAAATTGAAGACTAAATCGGTATACTCAAATCGCACAGCTCACATTGCATAGTTGAAGTACGTTTTTCTGTCATAAGCCTGCGAAATAATAGTACAGAGTATCAAATTGGATATGATATGCTCCGATATCTATCTTTCTAATCATAATAATCATGTGTGTAAGTACGTAAGTAAACTCTCATGTGTTTTACAGCGGGTATCCCCCCCAAGCCAGCCCACAGGCCCGGGCGTGGTGCCCGCGCCGCAGATGTGGGTAGGCTGGGCTAACACGGGACAAGGCTTCCTGCCACAAAGTATGCCCGCCTACGCTCAGATGCCACAAATGACACAAATGCCACAATCTGCCCCGCCGCCGGCACCCACCACCAACCCTTACCATACACTCAAAACTGCCTTCCCAGGACTGGTAAGCGATCCATTTCTAAACATTTAAAAATGAAATAGAATTGATTGGATGTATTCTGTTACTAGTTTTATCTCAACTTTAAAAATACATAGACGTAGATAGTGAAATTACTTATGTCAAAATTAGAGACAGTGCCTTTTGAAAAGATACTTGTTGATTGTAACATGATTTAAGTTCAGTGTAAGATGATTATGTAATTGTGTGGGCACTGAATAAAGAACCAATAAAGTAATCACTTCACTGTCACCGATGCTGCTGCCAATGCTCATTGGCCTGAATTTGACCCTAGCTTTAAAGGTTGTAGACCTCGATTGGATTGTTGTTAACGTTCGTAAGCCAGTACCATTTATAAGTCACGCCTGATAAAGCGTTAATTCTATTACGGGTGCGGAAATGTCTAACCGTCATTACCTGGCCATTGTAGACTGTAAGAGGTTTTGTTGGCTCGAAAACTAGACACCAGGATGTAACCATCGTCAAGTTGGACAGTTACCAAATTATACCTACACCTTCACGCAACAGAACATCTTGTTGCTTTTGTAATCATTTTTTTATCCTAATCTGTATTTCTGGTTGCATTACCAGGGTGATATAAGCGGCATTCGCCTGTCAACGCTAAGCGTCGACCGCGTATGCAGTTTGGTTCGCTCGGCGCTGGGCAGTGCGAGCGTCACTGCGTGCGCGGCGCTACAGCAACACCACGTGTGCGGGCTGGCGCTCTCGGTGTGTCGCCTGCCTGACCTCAAGCCTGTAAGTACACACTAGATTTATGCAACGTATGGATGAATAACTGTGTAAATTAATACTTTATTTTAGATTATTAGTCGTGTTAATTCAAATTAACAGATCAAGCATTATTTTAACTAACATTAATGTAATGAAGTTTTCTGAGATAGTATGTTTAATACAGAAATAAATAAATATGACTATTCCCTTACACTTTTGGCACCCACAAGACTCTTTTCATAAATCCAGAGCATTGTTCTCACTGACTCATAGAAAGTATACGGTAAAAATACACATACATAAACTCACGCCTTTACAAATACAAAATCCTTTTTTGCACACAGAGACATACCCATTCCCATGCGGTAGCAAAAATAAGCACTGAAACGGGCAGTACAGTGAACAAGCTATGTATGAGCTGCGTTTTCAGTAAATACATCTAAAGTAAAAATGTATTAATATCACTGAAACTCTCCGTTATATGACCAAGTTTTTAAACAAAAAACAATTTTGTTAATAACTGTTCAATTAAATTATGAACAAAATAAAACTTGATAAAATTTAGCGAATTTCATAGGTAAGGACCTAATATCAGCGTTTTTAGCTCACCACGAGCCACTTTCAAATCACCAATGTGTTTAGTAAATATAATATTATTCAATTTCCAGATTCTTGATTTGCCGTTTGGGGATTGGGAACTCTTTCAACTTCTTATAACAAATCTGCGCGAAATAGAAGCCAGTATGCCTGTGATAGCACCCACTGTAAATGGTAAGCACTTTAGATAAAAATCGATTTGACAAAATTCAACCAACTGAAACGTGAAAACTGCAAATGGACTAAAGAGTAATTATTTTTTATTTTTCAAGGCGCATCTAACAATTTAATAAAACAGGTTTATGTCAGCTATTCCAACGCCCATTAGTCCTTCGATTAATAATTAACGCGTATCAATAAAATGTATTTCCTTTTGCAGTAATACCCGAAAAGGTATCTGAAACGGAACCAGACGCCGTAAAATCACGTCCTGTGATAGAGCACCAACGCAGTCGACCTTCAAATGTTGAGAAACAAGTACGTAACGTTTATTCCACATTTAATTATGTAGTCGCAATGGTATTGGTGTTCAAAAAGACCAAATGAGATTTAGATTTTCAAGAACGAAACAGCTTGCTAGCTTATTTGAAAATGAACACCTAAATAACTATGAAACTATTTATTAGATAAGTAATAAATTATAATTATACTAACTAGGGCGTAAATTGTGACACTGACTACGACTAGTTGTTTATTGAGATACAAATTACTTTTGTTAATCTTTCTTCAGCTCCTGTGTTCCAAACCATTCGCCTCAACTTTAATATTCAACCACCAGTGCCTTTATAGGCGTTTTCTGGGTTAACTCGCTCCATCGTCGACCTCATCTTTGACCTTATGGTCAAGATTGAGGTCAAGAGTTAACCCATCTTATAAAAAAAAGTGTATTCCTGTCACTGTTATTAAAATAGCGTAACACTGAACTTTTCCGATTTTCGTAATTGAATCGAATAATTATAAATACCTATCTTGCTCGTTTTAACCGTACCTATGCTGTACCTATCTTGCTCGTTGTAACTGTAGTAAGTAGTTGGTATTGTAAATTATCCTAGAAAAACTTCATAACTGATAATGTTTCCAACTTCGTAAAAAATAACACATGTTTTTTACTATATATTGCAGCCTTACGCGGAATATCAGGTGATTATTAATTGATGAATCCATTTAGAAAACATAAGAACATTTCTGTAGTAAATCACTCATTTTCATGGCACTCTTTCATCGTTAGTTATGTAATGTCGTGGTTTTTGTTGCGTCTTATGTTTTTTTTTTGTTTTTGTGTGGTAGTAGTTGCATTTTTATGGTATAATCTAGGAACTGCCATGTTTTTAGAAACGGTAATTTTGGAAAGCAATCGGGCGAGATGAGAAAAGGATATTGACGTGCGTGTGCTGAGTTTAGGAAAAGGACATAACTGGTTTTTTGCTTTTTAAACAGGTAGTTTTTCATATTGCACCACTGAGAATTTACATAAAGTAACGTTACTGACATAATCGCCTTCTATATCCCCTGTTTATGTTACCTTAATGCCGGCTCGGCAAGCCTTCGCTACGTGGAGTCTTGTTTCATACAATATCAATTAGTTGATGAGCAGTCTTTTTGAAACTTTTGCAGTTTTTTTTTGTGTACACTTTGTTGCTGTAATATAAATAGTTTTCGAATTCGGCCTTGCTAGCTTGAACGTACAGTATACGTTATACTCTGTCAATGGGACCGATGTATTGACCCATAACTTTCTTATATATCTTGATAAAAAGTTTAGAAATCGTTTCCTGGGTCACTTATACTTATAGCAGTTTAGTTATCACATCACCTTGTGAAGTACCGAAAGTGAAAAAAATACTTTTTGAATATCTTTGGATGTATTTATGCTTCTAATAGCACTTGGAGACTACCACCGATGATGTTGATTTCGATTGGATGATGTCAATCTGTTCTTCATTGCTGTGTTTCGTTTTTGTGATTGATCGAAATCGACATCACCTTGGTTTTCGCACAAAAGGGAGATGCACGTGGTCGAGCGTATTCATAGCGTACCGTTGTTGGAATTAGATAACATAACAGCCTTTTAATAGGGTGCAAAATACAACTGGTTGTTCATCACTCGAGACACTTGTGAATGCGACTTAATACAACGTTTAAATTAGAAACTGTATGACTTCTCAAACTAAAGTTATCAGCTGATCTTTGAAGTCCATAGGAGAGATCTATGTTTCTTGGAGAAAGTTGTTGAGCTGATTCATATTTTTCATTTTCGCGAACTCATTTAAAGTCATACCCTTAAACTGACATTATAATATGGTGGCCTGCAAACCGCACTCCTTGGCAGACTGTACAATTAAAACTTTGACAGGTGACGCTGGAAGAGCAGATGATCTGTGGCGCGCTGCAGACGCTAAACGAGGAGGCCATGGAAGACGTGATGCAGTCGGAGCCTCCCTCGCACCCAGGTGAGACCCCCGAGCCAGACCCTCGCGCCATCCAACCAGACCCCGCGCCTGAACCCACCGACACCCAGGACCACGTCGTTCTTAACATCGGAGACGACGTCTTCTTATAAGAGATACCGGCAACCAAGAACACGGGCATGCGAAGTTCGGATACAATTACGAAGGAAACATGGATTTGACATATTAACGTAACTTTTGCTTTTAATTTGACTTTATCAGCCACTGTGATTAGAAATTGAAAATTGGATATTTCAAGAGTTGGCATTGTTAAATCAACTATATCTTCCAAGTAATCAGCATGTTTTCTGTAGTTATGTCGTGTCCGTATTTCCTTCGTCATTGTTCAGTTAGTTGTCAAAAACATATGAAGAACGCAGCATAGTGAAAATGTTAATTCTTGTAGTAGAAAATGTCGTATTCGCTTTTAGTTTGCGTACAGATCACTCAAAAGATGATGTGCCATTTCCCTTCAAAGGCGCATGAAAATAATAACGGCGCAACTCGCCTCACTCTCTGTATGCAACAGTCTGTATAAACTTGGCAACGTGCCTTTAAATTAGGTCTTCAGCTGAGTATAATTTTCTAATTAAAAGGCACATGTTAAACGGTGATTATTCCATAAAATATCAGTACTTACTTATTGCGTATATTGAATATGATTTATTTTCTTTTTAATCAGGAGTTCATGCAACCCACCTTAGATAAAATACAGTGGTGGTCATATAATTAAGAACGCTTATTTAAAGGGAAGATTTTTTCAAACTACTGAGTTTATTTAGTTCCATGTATTTTTTTGTATTTCTCTCGGTATCACAAAACTTTGCCATACTAATGGTTAATTCGTTGGTACACATGATTAGCCAAAAACTAAATAGATAAACTTTATGCATTCGATCCGAACCTAGTATTACTCCTTACTGGCTGGTCACATAATTAAGAACGCTGAAAATTTTATTTTTTATTCAAATTTAAATAGAGAACACTTCGTGGCTCTATGGTTGTAGGTCACTGTTTGTATCAATTTGGCGCCATTTAATTCTATAAAAGTTTTAAAAGTGATTGTTTTGTATTAAAACAATGGGAAAAAATAAAAGTTGTGATGAATCTACAAGGGAAGTGATAATAAAACTTCGTCAAAAGAATTGGTCGTATAAAAAGATAGCCGACCATCTGCAATGCTCCAAAACTATGGTTTTTCACGCTGTGAAGCATTTTGCTACTTATCAAACAACTTCAAATGTTATACGTGCACCTAAACAACGTAAGTCCTCTTGTCGAGACGATCGAAATATCATTCGCTTGGCAAAACAAAACCCTTTTAAAGGCTCGAATGACCTAAGAAAAGAATATTTTGGTGAAAACAACCCTTTAGCAATCTCAGCACGTACTATTCGAAGGCGTTTGGTAGAAGAAAAGTTGCACGGAAGGATAGCCAGGAAGGTGCCTATGTTGAAACAGTGCCATAGGCAAGCCCGGCTTGCATTCGCAAGAAAGTATGAAAACTGGACAGTAAGTCAGTGGAAAAATGTACTTTTTTCTGATGAGACAAAAATAAACAGGGTATGTTCGGATGGTAAACGATACGTACGACGCCCTCCGAACAAAGCATTCGACCCTAAGTACACAAAAGTGACATTAAAGCATGGTGGGGGAAATGTGAAAATTTGGGGGTGTTTTTCTGGACATGGGGTTGGACCTGTTAAGTTGATAGAGGGAAACATGGATCAATATCAATACAAAAATATACTGGAAGAAACAATGTTACCTTATGCTGAAGACGTGCTTCCTGTTATTTGGACATTTCAGCACGACAATGATCCCAAGCATACTGAACGCACCGTTAAGGAATTTCTCAGGGCGCAATCAGTTTCGGTGTTAGATTGGCCAGCTAACAGCCCGGATCTCAACCCAATAGAGCATCTTTGGTGTGATGTCAAGAAAAAAGTTTCAAATCGACAATGTGGCAACTTAAGAGAGTTATTTGCTGCTTTTTTAGAAGAATGGAACGATATCTCTGTTGCCAAATGTCAAAAATTGATAGAGTCAATGCCTCGCCGGTGTAAAGCCGTAATTAAAAGCCGTGGTCATGCTACCAGCTATTAAATTTAGTTTAAAATTTTATAAATTGTTTGTTTTTCTTACGCACTTTCATTTAATGTGATTTAAATTATCTAAGTTTGTTATGGAAAAACTCTCAAGCAGTTTTATAAATCGTTCTTAATTATTTGTCCAGATTATTTACTATTTGTTTTTTGTTACTGTGTTTAATAAACTAAATTTATAAAAAAAATGGTAGAGGTTATATTTTATATTCCTAACACCTTTTGCTCTATTCATGTGGCTATTTCATAGCATAGCTAGTTACTTGTAAGATGGAACACATAACTAGATATGATGTGGTTAAGATAAATATTTTCTAGAACATTAAATCGTTCTTAATTATATGGCCACCACTGTATATGCAAGAATGTGCCAGATTCGTAACTTAAATGATCAGATCTGTGATTTTAGTCCGAACTAAATAATAACCTTTAGAACGTAGGTATATATTTTTTTAGTTTGGTAATTTTAATTTAATGTGCCAATATTTTTATTAATTACCAAACACAACGAGATGTTAAGCGCAAATGCAATGCCAAGCAAAAACTTAGATGAATGTTCCTTTCGGAGGTTCCTTTATATTGGTTATACTTACTTATGATACCTATATAATTTAAATGTTTTTGATAAGATTATCTTATGTGCGCTATGTGTCACAATATATATTTTTTTAAAGAATATTCTTGAAATATACAAGAAGGCTTTTTTGTATGAGTTAGCGATGAAAGAAACTGTCTTTTACGCCGTAGAAAAAAATAGTTTATTTATTAATTTCGTGTACATGCATTATGTTAATTTATTACGTATGATTTTTTCAATTTTGTTTATTAGATCTTGGGAAATTAGTTAGATGGCGCTCGACGTCATTTTGATAAATAAACCCAATTTTCAAGATTTTTTAAGTAATCGAAGTTTTCATTTTCGCGAGTATTAAGAATTTCGATTCATAATTAGTGATCTAAATGGGTAATTCGGTCGTGACTTCTTAAAAAAAAACATATCAGGCATTTGGAGCTGAGGTATATCAATGAGGATTTCAAACCTGGTATAGGTCTACAAAGATCTTGTGGCCGACGGGTGACAGTTGTAGCTAGTAGAACATTGGAAATAAAGGCGTCACCATGGAAACCGCGGGCCAAAAGATTTGTAGATCTGTACGTCTACAGTTTTTTATATGGATGCAGTTGTCAGAAGTTACTAATAAAGCCCTCTACACACCAAAGTAGACGACATAAAGACACGTGTTTTTTCAGCACTTGCATTGATTCTTACATGGTCACTTACATATTTGACGTGCCATATAATATAAATCTTCTACACAAATCTGTTGCAAAAGATCTCTCGGAGTATTATTAAAATCGTGTTTTCATTTTGTATTTTATTATTTTAAAATGTCGATCTAAGCCATCTTTACATTTATAATATTCATTCCATGTAATCATTCCTTAAACCTATTGTTAAGGCATTATTTGTATTATTTGTACATAAGTAACGTAATAAAGGGATTCTACATATCTTAGTGCCGAGAGGCTCCGCATACTTGTAGGGATTTTGATAAATCGTGTATTTAGTTTTATAGTTGCTCCTAATGTGATGTTTCTTTAAATGTTGTGATATGAAACGTAATATCGACTCAAAGCTTTTAAGCGGTCGAATGCAAGTTGTTACATAGTCGGTAAAATAGGCCAGTAACCAAACGTTATCTAATGAATATTAAACCTATGAAACATTAATTCGTAATAAATTTACAGAGTTACAAAGGTTGTTTGATTTCAGCCCTATCACTCTAACGATTTGTCTCGTAGGTGAAGGAAGCTCGGTGTCGGCGGCGGCGGCGTCAGTAGCAGGCCGGCTGGCGGTGCCGCCGCCCCCGGCCCCGACGCCGGTAACCCGCGCCTGTGTTTCAGACGAGGAGAGCGAGCTGCGGCTGGCGGCGGCCGGCGAGCCGCGCCCGCACCCGCCCGCCGTCACCTTCAACGTCGAGAACGAGGAGGACGACGAGGGACTCATCACCTTCAGCGCACGCCCCGCCCCCGCCCCCGCCGCCGCCCCCGCGCCCCGCTCGCGCCCCTCCTCGCTGCTAGTGGCCGCCGACGATCTCATCGACTCGCGGCTGTCGGCGCGCTCCAAGTCCGTCGAGGACTCGACACGGACCGGCTCGCCAGTCGTCGACCTAAAGCTCAAAAACCTGAAGAAGACTGCCGAGATCCTCCGAAAGGTGAGCTCCGCAGACAAGTTGTCTCGGCTGAAGGACAAGATCCTGCGCGGCAGCGGGTCCCGCGAGCGCAGCCCGCCGCGGGACTCGACCAGCGACGACGAGTCGGCGCCGCTGGTGCACGGGGGCGGGGGCGGGGGCGCGGGGCGGCCGCTGGGCGCGCAGGCAGGCGGGCCCGCGTCGCCCGGCTCGGACGTATCGCCGCGCTCCGACCTCACGGAGCTGGAGTCCCCGCGGCCCGACCTCGACCACCTGCCGGCCGGCAAGGGCGAGGCGGGGGCGGAGCGCCGGCCGCGGGGCGTGCCGCGCGCCGATAGCGCCGCGTCGCTTTCCAACATGGAGCCCTACAACATGCGGCTGCTGTCGGGCGAGCCGGCCGAAGCGCGCTCGCTGTGGCGGCAGGACGCGCTCGACGCGGGCCCGCCCTGGCCCTGGGACGAGCCCGACTCTGCCGTTTGACCTCACGCTAACAAAGTAATTGGTCGACTCTCATCCAAATCCAATCTCTTTGGGCGAACACTGATAGTCTCACCTATCTGTTTAACACCGTTAGGTGTAGAGATGTTCGTGTTCGTTGTATCGATTTGACCAGATAGTAGAGAAGTACTTAATTTCCGAAGTGAAGACATGTACAAGAAAAAAGTTGCATTTAAAAGATAATAATATTATCTTATGTATGACTACGAATTACGAATTTGTGATATGACTAATACGGTTTTAAACGTGTAACTTATGAATAAATGATAAATTCGATTTCGTGGCTCTATAGACGAGTCCGCCTACCCATTGAAGGGTAATAATTATATAAGTATACGCAAATATATATGTATGCTATCTAAAAGATCGTGTTTCATTCAATCGTTCGTTCTGCAGGAGAAAAAAGGAGTACCGTTTGGGATTACCCAGAATTCCCATGGCAAACTGACCCCTTTGATAAAAAACACTGCTAACACTACTCGAGCCACAGACCTAGTATTTTGATGTTTTGGTGCTACGCTACGCTTAACGAAGCTAGAAAGATGAATTCTACACAAGGATTCTTTAGGTTCGAGTCTATAAGTACAACTGGCCTTAGTAATTTATTGTTCGACAATTGCGCCCGAATAAGTTTTCCTGGAAACAAATGCTTTCAAGCAATAACCCAAAACGGCTACTAAGTATGTTCTACGTCTTTGAATGTCCTTGTGTGCAAATAAAGTATACTGCCTCGATAATGTCGATAACGCAACCTACTAAAGGTTTTTGCAGATTCCCACGGTAAACTAACACAAGTAGCAAACAAGGATTAGATCAAAGCAAGTTTTAGATGACGCCTGGAGGTAAAATGCATTTGACCGAAATCGGTGGTCAAAACGAGGGAAGGCCTTTGCTAGCAATGGGACAGAAATGACATCTATACTTGAACTTCAGAAATAAAAAAAAGTTTATTTTTTTCTACAAGACTACTTAGTTTTCAAATCAAATAGTCAGGTAAAAACCGAGTTGAGAATTCTTAAACATAAATAAGGTCGAAATTCGTTCCTACCTACTGGCGTAAAGCTATCACCTATCGATTTTCGACCTTGTCTTGCAATTGAAACAAGCACTAAAATTAGGAAATTATTCCATAAGTCGTATGCGCCATTCCTTTTTTCTGAGTGACCTTAAATGGCAACCCATTAAGAAGGCAGTTTCCGTTTCGCAGGTAAATATCCGACGGTGAGTCCGCACGCACCTTTACTTTTTATTTACAAATTGTTTTACATATCTCTTGCTCTGTAAGTAGTCACTTACTTCCCTGAATGCCGGGGTGTATGGATACCATTACAGCATAGGTTTCAAAACCTACCATGTAATGTTAACATTACAGCATAGGTTTTGGAATTTGAAAAAAGAACTGTCATACTCAATACTGCAAGAAGAATATTTTTAAAAATATACTTTTTTTTCTCGGTATCGATTATTTACTCAAATCGGAATCGAGACAATTTATATTAGAATTTGTGAAGATTTTATTTTTAATATCGAACTATTTTTTTCGCAGTCACATCGTATGTTAGTTAAAATCGATTTAAAAATCAAACTGGCCAGCACGATTTGACGCGCTTGCGTGCCATAAAATCGTGAAGAGTAAAAAAGGCAGTCGACTAGCTAGGCGCGAAAATTTAATTAAATACACATGTTTCTCTTTAATAAATGTTCATAGAAACCTGCTTTCTTGTTTTTTTACTTACCTCACAATCGATATGTAAAGCAGAGTGTTTATCTCGGGTGTAAGCATCAATTGCATACTCGGGCTAATTAGCGCCCTCGCTGCGCTCGGGCGCCAAAAACCTCGTATGCAATTGATGTCATACAGCCCTTGGTTAACAATCTACTATTATCACCGCAATTTAGGTAATTATGTCTTTATTGTACGTTATTGTAAATCTAGCAATCAACCATCATAAAAAATTTGTATTTGGCCCCAGATTTTCTCAACTAAACGTTTGGTAGCCATTTGATGTTGACGAAAATTCTTTACATTTTTATCATTAGAGACGACATACAGTTGCTACTATCGACCGCTTACGTTTCGACCGTATCATACCAACTCAATTTCGCTGACTAATTTAAATGTTAGGTAATTATCCCCATGAATAAATGGCTCTCAGCAAGCAACCTATTTGAAATTCTCAAATAAAAAATTCTCTTAAACAAAGCCAAATCAGCTGATAGTATGGAAAGGCATTTTTTTCCATTTTTCTACCTACGTGTGGTCCTTGGGAAAAGTTGCTCAGTTTCGTGGTAATTATTTTCTCGAGTAATTTTCTCAATTTAAAGCCACTTAAATTATTTAAATTGGTGCTATAAAATAATAATACAGTTTTCATAATAGATTTATATTATTAACATTCACAGCTATGTAACTGAAATAAATAAATATTTACTATGTAATGTAGCGATAAAGTATTCGAAAATATTTAAACTGGCAAGTATTATTATTGAATTGATTTTACAATTTATCTGGAATGATATATAAAAAAACAACTTCACTGTGCCAATGAGCAAATTATTATAAAAGTAGCAAAACAATTAAAAACGATAAAAAGCAATGCTTAAACATATTTTCCTAGTGAGTAATATTCAGTATAATTTATAAGTTCTTACATAAAATATCAACAATTATACATTATTTTCGGAGATCGCTGCCTGTATCAAAGTCTACTTTATATCTATCTACATCTTCAAAGATATACAACTACGATGGCTTTACATCATCAGATTTTGTCATGTTTTTTCTCACCTATCATCTTTTTTATGTGGAAGCGCTATAAGTGCTTGTAAGCTGGCTGCCACAGACAAACACAAATTGCTACATGTTCCCTGTAGTAATAGTTTTCGCTCACACTTTAACGTTAACGCATATTACAGTTCGTCTATAAGCTAGCATAAGATATGAACTAATGCTGCTTATCTCTGTGTACAGCACGCACTGATTTAGTAACCATTTATTTAAAACTACGCTACGTGTTACACACAATACGCGGGAAAATGAATAGTAAATACTATCTCCCAATACTTCGTAAATGAGTTGCCTTGTGCAGTAGTGGATCCTAAATATGGAAACTTGTTAAAGTTGATATAAATTCCTAATTAATTTACTTTTATATTAAAATCTCACAAACGGCGTATCCTATCAGATGCTATTTATTGTATATTTAATACTTAATTACCACAGCACAGGGACTACCATATTTACAGGAGAAACAGAAAACTTGTTTCATTCTAACGTAACACCTCTAAGCGAATGACTGGAGACTCATAATAAATTATACATATTTAACCTTTGGACCGCTGAAGATGGCTATAACCGGCAACGGAAAATCGTGGCATGTATGCCACGGTGATATCCCAATCATGACAATATTAATAATGAAATTGAAACTTTACCTATTTTGTCTCATAAAAGGTTAAATTACTTGAATTTTACTAAAGTTGTTAGTGGTGTTGTCTATGGCTTTGTCGGGAGGGTCAGGGGTGGGGTGGTTTCTGTTGTCCTGTTCGACGGCGTCCTCTGCGTCGGAGGGGGGGGAGCGGTCCTCTGTATCTGAGGGGTGAGAGAGGGTGGGGGGAGCGGAAGGCGGGGGGGCGGTGAGCGCACTCCACCACCCGGAGAGCGCCCCGCGAGCCTGGGATAGCGCCCCGCCCACCGCGCGTGACGTCGTGGCCACCGCACGACCCGTGCTCGCAACTGCCGCTGTTACCTTCCTACCGCCCTCTGTCGTTGACATTGTACTGAAACGATTATTATTAAGATAAAAACATCGTGTTCCATCATCGAGTTGTAAGCTCTTGTATTTTGGGTCAAAGTCTACCTACATAGTTACTCTACACGTGATATGGCTTTTGACATTAGCTTTCCACCCGCAACTTCGCTTAAAAAAGCAGCTTCGACTTCGACTAACGTCAACTCTTCTTCAGTAAACAATTAAGTCGATCCACTGCTTCGTTAAGATGCGAAAAAAGCACCCAAACACATTTTATTTTACAAGTTTTTCGCCCGCGACTTCGATCGCGTGGAAATTTAGCCTATGTCATGTCCACTATCCAGTCTGCCAACATTCCCTCTGCAAAAATCACGTCGATTCGTCGCTCCGTTAAGACATAAAGGAAGGGCAAACACTTTCACATTTACAATAAGTACACCTGCAGCTTAAGTATAACGTGCACGCGGAGAAATGCGCTGCGGTCAAACGTCAAAATAGTGTCAAAATGAACACACCAAAGGGCGAGCTAGGCTTTGCGCAATCAAAGTGAAGTTTCATCGTCATCTGAGTGGTATGACGCGCGAGTTCGTCACGGGTCGTGCTATCTATGCTGGGCGACTGAGCTGAAGCTAGGTTTCACGGGTGGTGCCATCTTGTGTAATTTTGTAGAATTATTTTTCTAAGTTTCGACAAAAATTAAATAAAAGTAAAATACGATAAATTGGATTTTCGACCCCTAATAAAGTAAGGGATCATCCATAAATAACGTCACACGAATTTCATGATTTTTCCTTGTCACAGCTGGTCACATTTGTGAGACTCCCTCCCTCCCTAGTGTGACGTCACAAAATTTGCAATTTTACATCTAGTAATTATTGAATTAAAACAGCAGTTCCGAAATTAATTTAAAAGCGCTAGGCGCGGTGCGTTTGATGGCATTAGGCAGTCGGCGGGTAACACTAGTAGAGCGAGTGTCCGACAAAACAACTTGAACTTTAGCTTCATATAGTTAGAGTTGCAAATGGTTTTGAGTCTTTCGTTAGTTCAAAGTTCGTATTTTAACCCTTAAATTATAATAGATTTTAGATTTTAAAATGTGACGTCACAAAATTTAGAACCCCTCCCACCCCCTTGTCATACATTGTCACACTTCGTCGACCCCCTCCCTCCCCCTTAACGTGTGACGTAATGTATGGATGGTCCCTAAGAGCCACATGTATATTCTATGAAAAAACAGTAACAACGGAGTATGTCACTTTTTACTTACTGAGCAAATTTGAGCTTCATGTCAGCCACAGAGAGTTGCCCAGAGAACGGATGAATGGGTGCTAGATTTGCGAAAGCCTCTATGTCACCATTGTTAGTTGTTTTGATCCACTGTTGATAGGCAGGAGTGCATTTTAATGCTAATACGAACTGAGCATTATATGAGTCAATTTCCCGACTTCCCTCTGTAAAAAAGAAAGTAACTTATTAGCATTTCGTATCAGCATTTCACAATCAAATATGAAATTACTATTAAAAAACCCCTATACTATTTGTATGTAACTGTGTTAAAATCCTTTTATCACATAGTTTTTGTATTATAATTATGTATGTATGAATGAAAACACTTTACTGCACACAATCAGAAGTACAAAACAAAACACATGAATACAAAGAAAACTAAGTGTACAAAGGCGAGCTTATCCCTTAGATGGATTTCTTCCAACTAACCCTCGGGAGAAACGAAAGCAAAATTAGTAGGAGTTACCTGGAAGGAGAGAAGTCCTTAGAAGATAAATTAAGTAACTGGAAAATTGATCACGTATCCATGCATCTCCTTGCGTAGAAGCGTGGCGTACCACATGGTCTGCGAAGCGTAAGTCTTCAGTGCTTAACACTAGCTGTCGTCTAAGCATCATATCACCTGTTTCTATCCTCATCTCATTTAATTCTACTAGAACATCAAATAACTGCCTCTTTTGCTTAAATAATACATTAGATGCACCAACAAGAAAACCTTCCACTGCTGAATCTGATAATAAGTCCAAATATTGCAGGGAAAGATAAGGTAAACATAAATATCCATCTTCAAATAATGTGAGTGGAAATCCAACCTCTGCCTGATCAATTTGACCAATCAAATTGTATAACCCATCAACACTCATGTCTCTGGCCATTGTTGGACTTTGTTGTGCTTCAACTATTTTCTGCATTTTATATTTTTCACCCACACTGTTACACTTTTCTCTGCCCACAGAAAGATCTTGTTTATCTGAAACATCAGGATCACCAATGTTGTTTTCATCAAAACTTTGTCCACTGATTCTATCTTTTTCTTCCACCATATTTCCAGACTCTTTGGGTGTAAGTTCATCTGTATGAAGAGATCCATTCATCAGTTCATCTGAATCAGGACAAACTTCATCCAAAGTGTCTTGACTTTCATCATCTGGTATTTCAGTTTTGTTGTCAATATTATCAGGAATAGGAGACAGTGGTCTGGATAACCTGTGGAAATAACAAATTCATAAGTTTCTTTTAATTTGGAAAAATTCTCATGGATAAAATGAGAGGCTGAAGGGATATTAACGAAGATAAGTAAATGTGGAGGAATATCTAAACAAAATTAGTGTTAATAAATTGTGTATTAATTTATAAAATGAACCAGTATGTTATGGCAACTATAAGAAAATATTAAACACTACGAAAGCACTTACGTAACGTTGGCGGCGCGTGATAAACCATGCTCCAAACAACGAGGCAGTAAAGAAACTAAAGTCAATAAAGCAGCAGAGAGGGCTCCTGCTGGCGATCCATAAATCAAGACCTTGCGCCGTAACAACATTAGTTTGAATAGCAATAACGCTTTGTGTCTCCAATTCTCAACTAGCCTCTGGACAGATAATCCTGTAATATTAATATCGAAAGGTTCTATTAAAATTATACCAGTGACATCACATTATGGTTTAATTATTCTATTTTCAATTCAATGTTTTATGAATAGCTTTCCGTGTAGTCACGGAAATGAACTGCTCAGCTCTAGATTTATTTCAGAATTAGTTAAAATTAGAAAATAAGAAAATTTGTAATGCGATTAAAAAGAGCACCCTCAGAGTTTCTTGCCTGTTCTTCTCTGGGGAAGACTGCACCTTTGCTAATAGGCGTAGTCAATAGGGTCAATGGAACAAATGCGTATGTATGTATTTAAATCCTGTAATGTTTGTTTATATGTATTTCATGTAATCTTGACTTGTTTTAAGTGGCATCCTCAATGTCCTATAAAATAAAGTTTTTTTTCTATTCTATTCTATTCACGATTCCGCCAGTATCACGTAACAAAGAGGTACACATTGGAAATGATTGGTTCAGTTACATTGTGCCATTATTCTTTTTGTCGTTATTCTTTTTTACTGGCGCTGGTAGCCCAGTGTCGCTCACTGATCTCAACCAATCATTAAGCTTAAGCAACGTACACAGAGGCGGGAAACCTGATGGGTGACCAAAGTGGCAATTTATCACGAGCATTACCATGCTTTGGAGGGCATGTTAAGTTGTTGGTCCCGTCTATTGTCGATTGACTACAGTCATTAAAACCAAGTCAGAGGCCATTTTTCATTTTGAAAACTCCGACTTCAGGGTTAGCAAAGTTGGCGGCACACTTGACTATACCTACATGATAAGAAGATTCTATTTTAGAATGTTACCTTCAAGTGTCTGATCAATTTGAACTGGACAGCTGTTGAGATGTTTGTATGCATCTTCTAGAAGTTTGGTTTGTGAGAAGTCTCCTTGTAAGAACCATGCTCGGACGACAAGCTCCATTTTAACAGCTAGTCGACCATACAGAGGAAAGCGACAGATCACACACACACTCTTCTGCACTGAACTTCGAGTCATGTCTTCTGTTTTTTGGACTACTTGCTGATGTGGTAAAAATAAAGAGTTAAGAAAAATACCAAAAAAATGGTAGGCAATATAAATATACAGGGTGTCCCAGAATATGTCAATCAAATTGTAACTGGAAATTCCTTAGGTAAGGACCTTTCAAGTGTACCAAATAAAAAAATGATGACCTAGGCGTAAAAATAAAAAATTAAAGTTTTTAAAAAAATACGACTTTTTTTTTAAACTGACCTAGTTTTGAAATCGCAGCATTTTTTTGTGAATTTTTTATTAAACCAAAAAAAATCTTGTAAGCTTGACAAACAGTGGTATAAAAAAAAAATGTCTGGGACTTGCTCGGCAAACTATTTCGAAAAGTTGCCCATTCAATGAGGATTCTAAAATGGTACGAATCAGGAAATTTAATTCAAGAGATTTGGAGATATTAAAATTCATAGGGAGCGAGGAAGAAAATGGTTGAATTTAAAAATTACAGTTTTTAAATTGTAATTACTTGCTACACTGATAAAAATGTTTAAACCATTGCTACTAGGCTCAAAATAAGTGTAAAAAAATTATGAGAGCATAAACTAAGGTTTCAGTATAAGATAAACTTAAGAAAACACAGATAAGTGATTTAAATTTTCGACTTTCATTTTATCAATTACAATTTATAAAAATAATTAAAAATAATTAGAGATTTTTTTTACAATTTGTAAAAAAAAATCAAAATCACTACAAAAGGTGCTCAAATCCTTCATAAATAATAATAGTGAGAAAATAATGAAAATTAGCTATAAACGAAGCACCTGTAGTTGAAAGTCTGAAAAAAGTTATACTTTTTTAAAAACTTTGATTTTTATTTTTATACAAAGGTCTTCATTTTTTTATTTTTTTTATTTGATACACTTGAAAGGTCCTTACCTAAGGAATGTCCAGATACAATTTGATTAACATATTCTGGGACACCCTGTATAATTCTAGTAGATTTTATTGAGAAATAAACAATTTTTATGGGGGGACTTTAAATTAGCTAACAAAACTTTAGGGGGTAACTCTCCCCATGAAACTTAACAACTTTCCTCAAGGGACCTATGTATGTACGTTTGTTGGGCGTAGCCTCTCAATAGGGCTATTATGCTTGATCAAGGGACCTATATGAAAGTCTCACAAAATATTTTGACTTCCCTATGCAAACCAGCTGATAGTAAGCAAATTTTTTTTTTCATATTCCACCTACGTTCATTAGAGAAAGTTGTTTAGTTTTATAGGTTGTAAATCCTTAATTTTCGCGAATTTAAAGTCCCATATATTTTCATTGGCTTTCTGCCAGTAACTGGAAAAGTAGCCTATGGCACTTTCTATCCTCTTACTCTATTTAAAAAAAAACATCACTTTGGAATGAATCCTCAAAACTCTTCAGAGGCTGAGATCTGATGTGAAACTTTTGTTTGGGTGAGCTATGTTTTTGATTTTTTGGTGCTTACAATGCATTAAATATGTGAGATATCTACAGGCAAGCTGGCTCAGACAGCCCAAAGTAAATACCAACTCACTTTCACATTTTAATAATAAAAGTTATGATAACTTTAAAAAAATCCAGCCCTAATACAAATACCTTGAGCATGACTATAATTGGTAAAGACAATATGAGACTGAAAATGGAAAGGAACAACTTTCGTGATAGTCGTTAAGGTTAAAAATTAATGTGATCAGCTATTGTAAATAGCTCATGACCTACCACGGAAGTTGTACCATTTACTAAACACAGTCACATACATAGTGAACTGCATTACATGCCAGTGAAATACTTTACTACATTACCTACATAAACAAGACATGAAAATTGTACCTCTACTGGTATTTGACGAAAACATGATATTCCATAAACTGTATTTGCAGGTTCAGTAAGACCAGGCAAGTTGAAAAATATAGTGTCCGAAAGATAGTTGTGGGAGCCATCAGGTAGAGCCAGTGCTGGTAAATGTCTCCATGCTGGTGGTAGCTCCGTGGGACACCCTGGTATCAATTCTGGATAGCAATGCTCCACCTAAACAATGATCAAAACAACTGTTTAAATGTCAAGGACTTATGACTAGCGTATTGATCGATTTTCTGATCATTTATCTAAGCTGTGATTGAAATATAAAGTGGACAAGTAGTTTGAATCACAAACTGTGACGATAGTCAGTTCTGAAAACATGTTATCGATCTACTTCACGTACTGAATTCGCGACGCCTACCTGGCATCCTTTTTTGTGGTGGAAGCCGACGACTATAATGTTAAGAACTGGATCACTTATAAAGGACATGACGGACAGTTTTTACTGGTATTCGTCACCATTTTATGAAAACTGCACTGCCAAAAAGATTATTTTTGCTAAATACAATTATCACATCACATTCTAGATTTTTGTCTCAATTTACAAAACGTCAAGTCAATCAAACGTCAAAGTCAAAACATACGTCAGTATCTCTATATAGTTTGTGGTCAAAACCCTTTTGTTTTTACCAATTTTGCTTGGACTATGGCCTGAATACTAGATTTTTAAGCCAAGATGAGATCGAGAAGATTGAAAAATTGAAGTGAATAAAATAAAGCCGGTTGTACACTGTATTTCTTACATATAAAAAAACTACAATAAACAATTTATTTCTAATAATTTACAATGATAGTAATATGAATACAAAAATAAGAGAGATTACTAAGATAACAGATGTAGTTAAAAAAATAAGAACTTTGAAGTAAAACCATAGCAAGCATAGCAAGAATGAAAGGAGAAACCTGCACAAAGATGATGACAGAATGAGTTTCAAGAGATGGTTACAGAGGCTTGGAAAGACCTAGACTAGACGAATATGGCACGATATATTCAAACAAAGATGTGGAAAAAACTAAGAAAAAAAGCAATAAAAGGAAAAGATTAGGAAAGGTGGGGACGCCTAAGAACTCTAATTAATAAATGCGAAAGTAACTCTGTATGTATGTCTGTCCATCCGTTATGCTTTCATGCCTTAACTACTGAACCGATTTTGATAAAACTTGGTACAGAGATAGATTAGACTTAGGGAAAGGACATAGGCTACGTATTATGCCACAACTGAGCAATATATGATATCAGCGATAATGATAACGCATTTTGCCATCGGTACGATACTGAATAAGGGACCGAGCACAGGGCGCGGTTTCACATAAATAATGAATACGCATCCGAATAAACAATCTTATTATAATGATAAAAAACATGAGCATGGCCGCGATTTAAATTCTACGGAACTTAGAACATTAGATATTTTCTCTGAAATATTGTTTCCAACATACAAACGGAAATTTTGCTTAAATGTGGCTTCTAAATCATTACAATACTGAACAAAGTCATCTGGGGGTACCTGTAATCTACCAAAAGAATCATTATTTATGGGCATAACCAAAAACATTGAATTCCGTCTTGTGTACGCTAACTCTGCACTCACAGTATGTCATTTGGTTTCTGTGTGTACCTTACCTAAATGAATGAATAAAACATAAACCTTTCAATCCCGACCTTCCATTCGGTCTTAACTTCGTATCCAGGCCATAAATCTTCAAAAACAATGAGGGGTTTTCATTTTGACAGTTCTTAAGAAAAAAACAAGTTTCATAATGTTGACAACAGATGGCACTGCACTGGAGTCTTATGTCAATGTCAAGTCACGTTTAGTTCACACAACGAACACGTAATTTCACTTTTAAAAATCTGTTTTGTTTTTTTGAGAAAACAAAACAATGTTGCAAGACCGAGGGCAATCTCCTATTTCATAGGCAATTTTTTTTTTTAGAAACTGCGAATATATTGAAATGTGTGAAATATGGTGTGATGATCTCTACCAGTTATTGCAAGGGGATAGTATCCTTCAGTGAACAGATGCAATACGAGTTTTTCCGATTAACACTTTTTATGCTGGATAGGACAATTTTTGCGAAAGCTCGGATCTAGTCTGGCAAGACTGTAATCTACTCTTTTCAGCCTGTGACAGTGACTAACTCTTTGCAGTCTGCATTGCATTCGCTTTGTTTGTTGTGTGAGTTTTGTATTTCTGCATTTTGGTGATTTTTCAACGACTTCCTGCTTTTCTCTACAAATTCTTTTAAATTGGTTTTGACATAATACTCGATATGCGCGCCATCTATTGGCGTCATAAGTAATAACTTTTTTTTTTAAATGTCTTCTTGAAAAGCCCTCATTGTGCTGTTATGCCGCATTTACGCCTTTAGTACACCTACGCGTACGCGTTCGTATGCGGCTGCGAAACAACGAAAAAACTGTCAGTACTATGGAAAACTTTCACATATGCTTTGTCTCTCTCTAGCACTACTATAGATTAAATGTTTGCGTCCCTGTCGGTATTGTTTCGCAAAGAACTGCGAAATCGTCGTTACACAGACACAAACGTTTCGCTAGTGGTGTTCCGCATCGCAAGGCGTCTGTAGGCGTTCTTTCGCTGAGGACAGATTTTCACACCATGGAAGCCGAAAATATTGAAATATTTTTGAATTTAATAGAATCTGAAAGCGATGACTGGGACGAACCGGACGACATTTTTAAATAACGTCTGTACCCGCGGTCCACAAATATTACATTTTTTTTTTAATGAGGGCTTTTCAAGAAGACATTTAAAAAAAAAGCTATTACTTATGACGCCAATAGATGGCGCGCATATCGAGTATTAATGTTGCCAGTAGAGAAAAGCAGGAAGTCGTTGAAAAATCACCAAAATGCAGAAATACAAAACTCACACAACAAACCAAGCGAATGCAATGCAGACTGCAAAGAGTCAGTCACTGTCACAGGTTGACAAGAGTAGATTACAGTCTTGCCAGACTAGATCCGAGCTTTCGCAAAAATTGTCCTTTCTAGTATAAAATTGTCCTTACCAGCATAAAATTGTCAATCGGAAAAACTCGCATTGCATCTGTTCACTGAAGGATACTATCCCCTTGCAATAACCGGTAGAGATCATCACACCATATTTCACACATTTCAATATACCTATTCGCAGTTTCTAAAAAAAAATTGCCCATGAAATAGGAAATTGCCCTCGGTCTTGCAACATTGTTTTGTTTTCTCAAAAAAACAAAACAGATTTTTAAAAGTGAAATTACGTGTTCGTTGTGTGAACTAAACTTTACTTGACATTGACATAAGACTCCAGTGCAGTGCCATCTGTTGTCAACTTTATGAAACTGGTTTTTTTCTTAAGAACTGTCAAAATGAAAACCCCTCATTGCATTGTACTGTACTACCGTTCCGCAGATATTTCGCTACCGCAGTAGTTCCGCAGTGACTGTAGGTGTACTAAAGGCGTTACACATGCGTGCTAATCGTGAGGCGAATAACGAACACGCATGTGTAAACAGCAGTGCGCTCGTTATTCGCCTCGCGCTTCGCCTCGCGATTCGCGCGATCGCGTTGAGAGTGGTTTTTCGGACGCGAATCAAAGGGCTCGAATGGCGAACACGAACTTACATTTAATTTTCATCAGGATTTTAATTTTCAATAAAACAAAAACTCTTTGGTTTATAATTAATTATAATTACTTTCATTCATCATACACATAATATAAGAATCCTTACTAATATTATGGAAGCGAAAGTAACTCTGTCTGTCTGTCTGTCCGTCTTTCACGCCTAAACTACTGAACCGATTTTGATGTTTGGTACAGAGATAGATTAGAGTCTGAGAAAGGACATAGGCTACATTATATCCCACAGTTGGGCACGATACAACCTGTAGCCCACGCGGGCGGAAAGCTAGTGATTTTATAAATTGTAATTAGCAAATTCTTCTCTTATTATATCTCTAACTAAAGCACTGAGTCTAGGATGCCTAGAATAGCTCTATTTGGCTACGTCGACGGTTCTTTTTTACTTTTTTACGCAGGATATTCTATCTAAATAATTAAGAATGTTAACAAATTTTGAATGTTATCTTTCTGTATTCTCCGTTAAAAATAAAAAATTCTCGTGAAAGAATTATTTCGATACGTCAATTAGTTTCCAAGATATATAATTTTAAAGTAAGCGCGCGACGACCTGCCTGCGTTCATGCGCGTGACGTCACGTTCCCGCTCTTCCGTACCGCTGCCTTGCGTTATTAGGTATTCTGAACTTGCGTTTCACTATAAATTGTAAATATTTAAAGAAATGTCCACTCTAATCATGTGTTGTGCCAAAAGGTACAAATACAACTATCAAAGCGCCGAATTTTTTTTTTCTCGTTCCAATGGATGTCAAAACGCGAAAGAAGTGGTTACAAGCTATGAAGAGATTAGATCCCTTTGGAGATCGAAGCAAAGTTTATTGTTGTTTGTAAAGATCATTTTGACATACTTTAGTGTATATAGTTTATACACTTAAGTACATATAATTATGTTATACTTTTGTAGTTTGCATTTATTTGGTAGATAAAAACATAAAATCAGGTCAGAGGTGCAAAACCTTTGGTTTCAAAACATAATGATGTTTACACATTCTCACATAACTTGTAATAACTCGAGCTATTTAGCCTTAGGTACCCTTTGTTTTCTGTAAGATTTAGTGTATACATATAAGTACTAGTCTTTACTTGCAGCTCTGCTCGCGTAGAAATCTGGCTAATAAGATTCATTCTTATTTTAGATTGAGAACGATATAGATATAGAGAACTATATTACATACGCTGGTTGGGGGAAGAAAATAAACTTTTTATAAGTAAAAAAAGTAAACCGACTTCAAAAAACGCAAAAATAAAGACGTAGCATTTAATGTGCTACGTACCAACTAGTCTATTGGAAGTCGGTGCGAAGGCGAATGTACGTATAGCTTATTAAACTTATTTGGGTTGGCACCGACTTCAAACAGATTAAATGCAAAATAGCACATTAAAAACGTAGCACATTAAATGCAAAATAGAAAAATAAATATTTTTTTTATTACATTTTTAAACGACTAAAAAGGAGGAGGTTTTATTTAGTTTTAACATGGAGTTTTATTGGTCCATGGTGTTATCTAATGATAGAAAGTGCGTGAGGAACAATGTAAATGCCTATTAAATTCGAGGGTTTCCCTTTCTTTTCCTGGGATTCCCTCATCAGGTCCTGACTTAGTGACAATAAGACCAACTCTGGAGTATACTCTTTCAAACAAAACACGAATTTTGAAAATCGGTCCATATATGGCGGATAAATCGGTTAACATACTTAAGAAAAAAAAGATACATACAGTCAAACATAGAACCTTCTCCTTTTTTGAAAGTCGGTTAAAAAAGGTTTAGTACATATTTTCAACTCACTCCATTTGGAAAGATACCTACAGATAAAACCTCATTTGTTTTAGACAAATCTTTAAAGTTTTATTAGTTTTAGATTATAAGACCTAGAACCTAAAACTAGTTTTATTATACTACTTCTAGCTAGTTGCATTGTGATATGCATAAAATCAGTTGGGTATTTTAGGTAACGCCAACAAAACATTTTTGAGAGTTAGGTTCCTATATTATAAGAAGGTAGACTTTCCTTGGCATTTTCACGCCTCAGGTTCGCATTTCGACGACAAAGAAATCGCTATTTGTCGCTAAATAAATAAGTCCATCTACTTTAGGTAGATTAACTGATTGTCCTTTTGCATCCTACATCCATTATTAATTGAATTCATACAACTTGAAGCGAGAAACAAGACAAAACACCGCGCGAGTAAACTACCTACTGCCACTACAGTTGGAACATGACGTCACACGCAGTCACGTGACTGTTAGCGGGACGCGATATTTTTGCGAACTTTGAATGCATGTAAAATCATAACTACTTGGTATTTTTAAATAAAACAAAAACTAGTGTATCTAGTTATATAAAAGCTTTACTGTAACAATGTTTCGAGTGATTTTACATACATAGTAACATTCCTAATTGTATAAACTCAATAGATTTAGCGTGCATGCCGCCATTATTTTCACGTCCTCCATGTTCGTGTGCTAATGTCAAAATGAATCACTCCGCGAATGTGTGAACAGTAGTTCGCGACGGTATTCGTATACGAATGTTTCGTCGAATGACGAGGCGAATCGCGAACACGATAAAAAAAAAATACTTCGTAATCTGTGGGATAAGTTACTCTATGTCTGTGGGCTCTGACTCTGTGGCCAAAAAAAAATTTTCCCTAAAAATGGACGAGTGACGATTGTTATTATTTTTCTATTTTCCTTTCGATTGAACAAAAATTAACCATTGTTATCGTTTTAAGATATCTACAAACTCGTAAAAACGATTTGTGCTTATTATTGACAACTACAAGGAGTTTACATTGTTTGATTCGCCACCAATTGTGTATTTTGTACGTGAAAATCTTTGGATTTGTACTGTGCGAATTGCGTTGATTTGCACTGAGTTTTCCGGGATCATTACTTGTTGACAAAGAAATTGGAAGTGTGCTCTTGAGATTGGATCATGATCAGACTGTGTATGATTAAGGTAAGTTTGCTTATTGTTTTGTTATTTATAAAATTTGTTGTATCTGAGTGCCAATATTTATTATGATTTGTTTGCCTTTACAAGAGGAGACGACTGATGCAGATCATGATTTCATGACTGCAATAAATGCATTCATAAAGTGTCATTTTTTCTCTTTGAAGCACTTTGATGCCTCATTTTTTTGTTTATTACACTTAGATAACTCTTGGATCATTTATAAATTATGAAATGTGATTCATGAACCATGTCGTAACTTGTCTTGTGAAGCTTGTGACGAAGGATCCTCATAGGAAAGCTGGCAAAGTTGGTGAGGTTATGTTTTTTGTAATTTTTTGGAAGCATAATGCTAAGTAGATATTGTTTTCCTTTTTCAAAACTATTTGCCTGTTCTGTAGGCACCACACTGGCAAAGTGTTTGTTAGTAAGTTATTATATTTAATTTTAATCTGGTTAGTGTTCCATCAATCTTATTTGACTAATTGTATACCTTTGTGTTTATCTATTTGGTATATTGTGGTTAAGTATTAAATTTTTTTATAAATATCCTATCCCTTAAAAGTATGTGAGTAACTGTTTTATGTGGGTAAGTATACTATTTATGTCCTGTTTGAAGCTCTTAAGCTGTGTTGCCAATGACAGCCAAATATAGCTTAATCTTCTACATAGGTAGTCAATTAATAGTTTTAAATTTTATTGCTTATGTTCGAAGTGCACCCACCTCTAAGTGACCCTGTCCTAAATGTCCCTTTCTTACATTTTTTTAAGATTTAAATAGGGATACTACAACAAGACATGTTTTAAGATATTTGGAACCTAAATAGTTTTGTTAATTTTAGCACATAACAATAAGTAGGTCACAAATCACTTCCAAACTTGAAGGGTTTGATATACCTAAAAAGCTTCATTGTGGCCTTGTTCAGCATTTATTTATTTATTAAAAGTATGTGAATTATAAGTTACAATAGCAATGTATCTGGCCAAACTTCTTTAGCTGTGTTCAGTATCAATCCACCTTTGCCCTTTCACCTTGTTTAAAGTTTCAGTAATACTTGACAATAAAACAATAGGTTTTTCTACATAATTATTCATTATTTAATTTTTTTATTTATAAATTAGATCATTGTTAAAATCACCAAGGTGTAATTTTCAATTTGGCTTAACATTGCTAAGGAGTCATTCCATAATAAACGTTAGCAAGGCCTCCGAAACAAAAATTGGCATAAAAAGTCATCTGTAGCCTATCCTTCATGTCAAGAATGTTTTTTACAAAATTTACAATATTGTTTATCTTGTTACTTATTTGGAAGTTATGCTATAAAAATCAGTTCATAAGGGCAATTTATACGTCATTATTTGGGAACACTAAAATAAAGAATGAAGGTGTAGACTGTCACTTGGTTTCAGTTACAAGTAGCTTTACATACTGCAGTTATTTGATTTGTGAGCTAAAAAAAAAAGGTAATTGTTTGTTTAATTTTTCCCCTAATTATCTTTAACTTAACATGTTTTGCCTAAGTAAGGTTATGTGGTTAATCTAATCGAATATCTAACAATCATTTCGAAAGCATGCGTCTTAATTGTATTTTCAACGTTTGAAATTTTGTAACCCTTGAAACGTTTCGGGTGTTACATTATCTATCTATCTATACATATATACATACATATATAAAAATGAATTGCTGTTTGTTTGTCTCGCTAAAACTCGGGAATGCCTAGACTAATTTGGATAATATTTGTCTTGAAATAAAAGTGAAAGTTCAGGAAAGGTTTAAAAGGTGAGAAAATATGGAAAGACTGCGAGGAATTAAATCTAAGGCGTTACGAAGTTCGCTGGGTCAGCTAGTTTGAAATACAAGCTTATACTGTTTAAGTACTTACTTTTCGCCGCAGCATCCTAATTATGAATGCAGGGGTGTGTTAATACGGTGTTAGTTTTTCTTTTAGGTATATTATCATGCCTTCAACAACTAAAGAATGGTTAGGCAAGATAAGGGAAAACAGCAAGAAAGATCCTGAGAAGTATGCTGAACATTTACGTAAAGAGAGGGATAGGGACGCTGTTAGAAGGGAGAAGAAAAAGAAAGGGTTTTGTACAGAAGATCTTAAATTGAAAATCCCAGTAGAAATCGATAACTTTAAAAAATATACTTTTTAGTTATTAAATATTAATTTACTTAGTCGGTCCATAAGTACTGTCACTAGCTTCAAATTACTTTCAAACTTAGAACGGGTACAAAAAAACTAAAACTCATATTCGTCAATATTTGACGATATTAAAAGCACCGAATTTCTGGAATTTTCTTTATTTTCCAACATGGAGTGGACGCGAAAAGAAGATAAAGTCGCAGTAATCGCGTTGTACCGCTGCGGTTACGCGCCAAAGGTGATTTTCAAACTAGCAAAGAATTTAGAGAAATCCCGCCCGGAAGCAAAAGCTGATGGCGCTGCAGATGGGAATAAGTAAGACGACTGTCAAAAGGTTATTAAATTAAGACCTTGGACTACGCGCCTATTGAAAAAGAACAGCACATCTCCTTAATTCACGTCTGAAGAAGATCAGGCTAGACAGATCGCGAGTGTTGTTTAAACGGTACGTGGGAAAAAATTACCGAGAAATCCTCTTTTCGGATGAAAAAAATTTCAATATCGAGGAAAGCTTCAATAAGCAAAATGATAAGGTGTATGCGCACAGCAGTGAGGAGGCGATCAGGCATATTCCACGAGTTCAGCGAGGTCATCATCCTTCTTCAATCATGCTTTGGCTGGGAGTCTCGTATTCGGGCCTCACAGAGATGTTTTTTTGCGAAAAAGGTGTCAAAACTAGTGCTGCTGTTTATTAAAACACTGTCCTGACAAACGTTGTAGAACCACTCTCACCTCACGCACAATGTTTCAAAACCGGCATTGGGTATTCCAGCAGGACTCTGCGCCAGCTCATAAAGCAAAGAGCACACAAGACTGGCTCGCGGCGCGCGGAATCGATTTCAATAAAGCCCATAATTTAGGTTATATGTATTTAAATTTCGTACTCGTAACACCCGAAACGAAGCATTAGTAACACCCGAAATAGGTAATTTTATTCATTAAAATTAATAGAAAACTGGTTACTAACTTTTTGTCCTGTGTTTAGGTTGGCTACTGAATTAAGTTTGACTTGTTATAAATAAAACTGGAGATTACTTGAAAAATTCGCTGAATTATGCATGTAAAAACCGATGGTCAGAAGGAAGAGGCAATTTCGTGTAACACCCGAAACAGCTACTTATTAGTAATTTTCCCTTTATTGCTTAAATATTTAAAAAAAATACGATTTTAGAAATCGAAAAAAAACATTCATAAGTGTGTGATTCAATAGTTGTAATAGTACAGTTGTTAATACTACTCTAATAAAACATTTTTTATTGAGTTCAAATGTAACACCCGAAACGATGGAATGACCCTAAGGCGTTGATTATTCATTTTATTAGCTGTTCCATCCCTCTTTTCTATGGCAATAATAATCTTATTTTATTAATTTTTAATACAAAGTAATATGCTTAATATGGCCTTGCCGTTAAGCAATGATTTTTCCCAGAAACACATTTTAACAGTACATATAAATGTACCTTATATAGGTGGAGTAGATTACTCCTAGAACTTAAGTACCTATGTGACCATTTTCGTTGTAGTGATTTCCTACTCAACACAAGTGCAAAATATAATATACTGTGGCACTTGCTACAAGAGTGAAAAACATGTTCTTAGGAAAGTTATTATAGGAAGATATCTCCTTTTATGGTCTTCGGACTGTGTTCACTAAATAAAAAGAAAAAACCCATTTTGTCTCAAGACAATAGGTAAGTTTTGAATTGTGAGCTACAGACTGAGGGTGTGAATCCCCGACAAATTCGTATAAAATGATTACCTAATGAAATGAATGATTAGTTTTATAGCTTAGGCACTAATATTTTAAGGTTCCCATTCCTTTCCTTAACATGATTAATATGTTTTAGGGACAGGGACTTTGGGACACAAAATATCCCCCTGATTTGAAAAAACCCTTAAATTTCACTTTGAAGGTATGATGTGTACAGCACATACTTCTTTCTAGGACTTTGGTTCTTAATTTTTTCAATAGTTTTTAAGACAATAGGTTCAAAATGTTCTAAATTTTCAAGGTAGGTATAAACCAAGTTAACCAAAATGGTGTTTTGGGAGGTAAACATTTAGTCACCTTTAAGAATCTTGTTAATTTATTTGCGCATAAGCAGAAGTAGTTACATATCTATTGCCGCTAAGTTGGTTTCATGTAACCTAAGGACAATCTTGGCAAGAAAATCAGGGAACCATTCATCCATCCACCTAGGAACCATATTATTGCATAAAGATAAACCCCGCGCTGTAGGTACTCGCGTGATTTCTGCCTACCCCGATGACACACAGTCGTGAGTTTGAGTGTGTATCTATTTAAAATAAAAATCATTTTACTCTTTGATAGCGCTTGTAAACCAGTGGCGCTCGCTAATCGAAACCGTTCAGTGGTTAAGCAACCTACACCTGAGGGTGGTCACCAGTGGCATTTCACCACGTGCGTTTCCGTGTTTTGGAGGGGCATCATAAGCCGGGGTCCCGGCTGACGTCGATCGATTATAGTCGTTAAACCAAATCAGAAACAATTTGGCGATTTGAAAACTCTTGACACCAGGCTTAGTCAAGTTTGTCAACACTTACCTTGTCATATCTACATGATAAGAAAGGATCTTATTCTAAACGTGAATAATCTTTTTGAACGATAAACTGCAGTGATATGTGCTAATAAAATTCAAGTCAAACTTTACATCTATAGCCTCAATAATTCGATGTTGCCATCAATCAAAATGTGTTTCCAATCGGCATTAAACCACGTCTGGTTGTGTATACGGGTACCTACTACGTACCGTGTACCTGGAGCCGTTAATCGTCGTAGATATTATTATAAGGGTTGGAAAGAGCATGCAGAACCGTCGTTGGTCTGCTCTTTGTCCCCTCCCAGAGATGTATAAGCTAAATGCGCCATCACAGGTGCTCGTTGTGAACCTAATACTCAAGGACAACAACTTATTACCTGTTTCACACAAAGACCACTTCAGTCGGCAACAACCGAAACACACTTAATACGCGAATGTCATTTTAATTTTGTTTTATTTTCCGTTGTTCACAGAGTTGTATGGAGAGCCTAGATTTGTAGTAATGACGGAGAAAATATTGCATCCGGGTAAGTAGCCCTATTTTTTAAGTATATTAAAGTTGATTTATGTATGACAAAATGCTGTTATTCTATTTTATATCTATTTCTATTTCTAATATTATGCCAAAAGATGGTCCCAAGTCGTAATAGTTTAAACCTGATTTGAGCCAGCCAATAAAAATTGAGTTAGTATTCAGCAAGTTCCATTCACCAGTAATGTATTATTCCAAAGCGTCACGTGGTTAGGAGACGTCAGAGAGACGGTCCGTCAGCAGATCGATATGGAGTCGAGGTCAACTCGCCTGTCCCGAGTCGCGAATCTGCCACGCCTGTGGGATTAGAGTTATCCCTCGCGTATCAACTACCGCGCACAATCTGTCGCCCTTCTAACTACGTGTATTATGCCACCCTTTATTACGCAGTTAACATTGTAGCCATAATTTTATTACGACTACTCAAAAGGCTCTAAAATTACTTTTTATTCAGCATACTGTCTCGTTAAACGTTTCGAAATAAGCAATTCGCATTCCTTTTGAAATATGACGATTTCCTCTGATATTTGTATAGGACGTCTTTTTGCAATAACACAAAGATTTGTGACAGGTAATATTGTTTCCATTCTTGTTAAATGTTACTCATGTGATGTAAATTTTATCAAAAAAAATAAAAATAGTACCTACCCTACCGCAGTTCGTGGACAAGCAGGTAAACCATGCCATGCCCGTGACCCTATGGTGATTCACATTTATTATGAAGCAGTCAGTCCTTTTTCGACCAAGTAGATCAGAAGTTGCGCTGATCGCTTTAAAATAAATAATTTAGATTATTATTTTAATAGACTCATCGTGAACATAGTAATTTGATACTCGCCCACTTATTTTTATGTCTATCTATGTACTCGAAGCAACTCAACACTCAAAGATAAGAGCCATAAACGCGTAACAACACCGCCGCCGACTCAGCCGAGCCATGTTTATGAAAGGTCATCAAGGTTGCACTTGTGTATACGAACCGATACGAACAACATACACTTATACAAAACATACATAACACTAGAGTAGATGCCAGTCTATAGATGCTATGTGAATAATAGAGTAATTCTTGAGAAGCTTATTCTTAATACATAGGTCGTCTTTTGTTTTGAAATAACTGGCTCGATGTAGAGTCAATAATATATGATTGCGTTTTTACAAGCTTCTATTTTGTAATGGTTGAGTACTTATAGATTTGACTGTGGTTTGGTCACCTGCAAATGTCGGTTCATCTGTTGTGTTGCGTATGCGGGGAGTGGGCTTACAGGCGCGGGGCAGGGTGGTGCATGTGCATCGGTTGACGCATCGCGGTTGAATCCCCACATAAAGCGCGAGGAAGTATGTAAAGCGCATACATAAGACGTGGATCGATGCCGCAGCCAACACCCGCCACTTCTCGTCCCCACGTAATGTGCCCTTTTGTTTTTTCATTATGTGTATGTAAGTAAGTACCTATGTGTGTTTAGTCAATGCGTGGGTAGGTAGAGCAGTTGCCGCGCAAAACGAAATAGTCGCCCATAAACACCATCTACATAGTTAGACATATATATTCTTGTTTGACTCGAACTTATTTTCCATTTATTGAAAGGTTTCACCTAAGAAAAAGTTTTTCTTGTTTGAAAACAGGACAATGGTGTTGATAAGGAACAACAGTTTCAAATTTCATGTAACGAATGGATTGATAAACCAACTTAGATTGCTTACTTCATGTTGTGCTTGCGAAAATCTTTAAGCATTCACCTCACCGCACATGCGCACCGGTTTGACCTTGACGATTTGTGACTCGTGACGAACCACTTGACTGTCTCAGACTTTGGTTCACAATAAAAAAGTTCCGATTCATAATAGTTATAATCTATTTATAACAGTCACTTATTATTTATCTTAAATCTAAAAGCCTGCTATTGCAGCGTGTTACTTGTCTATTTATTCTACACTCCTTCAAACTTCAAAAATTTCTTTTCTACCCATCCATTCTTCTGCGCAGGACAATACGTCCGAGCGATTTTCCACTTAGTACCTAGGCGTACAGTTTACGTTTCCAGTTGCTACATACTACAGTCATATAACAAATATTTATCTAAGTACTGACTTTTCGCCTGGGATGTTGGTCCCGTGGGAATTTGGGAAAATGATGTAGCCTATGTGTTATTCTGATGTTTAAGCTTTATTGTTGCAAAGGTTCATCAACATCTGTCCAGTAGTTTTTGTGCGAAGGAGTAACAATTATGCATCCTCACAAACTTTCGTATTTATAATATTTGTACCTCAGTATGATAACAATCTTCCCTGTCACGGCTTTGTCTAAGTAGAAACTCTACATATTACAATAATAATTTTACTAATTTTAATTTACTCGTCTTATGTGACTTATTCAAGGCAAGGAATGGATGCTTCGTTGAAGAGTGACCCAGCCAGCGGTTTTATCAACTCATTTCCCAAAATAAACTTAAATGCTGATATTTTCAATTTCTACAAGTTTAATTTTTTCCTCCGTAGTCAAGGCAGCCCGCCTTTCCACGCTTATACCTAGTAGTATATCTGTAAAATTATTCTCAAACTAGAATGCAGCTTATACGGTTTTATAACGGTGATTGTCACTGTTGTTGATAGTTGTTTCTCTAAACACGGCGCACGACTCTTTACTCGATGAATGATACTTATAAGATCTTATTTAAACATGGTTTTTACACCTGACTTACCATTAGTAATGCATTGTGTTATGTATGATATTGATATTAAAGCAATTCCACCTAATTATTTGCGCAGCGGTATTGGTTGAACTTTGAACTTTGGAACGTATCAAATGTCTTTCTGGAGCTCTGAGCATAACATTTTCCTCAGTTACAGCCGTACCACGGCTCTCTAGCTTGGTGAGAACAGTTGCTAGACATTTAATATTTTCGTAACAAGTATATACGTCGTATACGTACACATATGTACACCTCAGTAAATGTAAGTACCTACTAGAATGGTTATAATGTGAACGTCACAAATTGTAATGGAGCAGAGGTTCGCGAATACTTGTATAACCAATGCGTTGTTGCCACGTTTACCTGCTCGCTGCTCGGCTCCTTCACAATACACAATAGATATTTTGGTATTATCGTCCATCAGCGATATTGCCACTTCATGGCACTCTTTGTTTTCAAATTCAATAGACTTCTGTAAGATTATGTGTTTGAACTCTCACATTCTTGTGAACTCGCTCGTACGGACGGATTTAAATAGCGACCATGAGCTAGAAATAAAGAAAGTACGATGGCAACTTATAATAGGGCCACTGAACTGGGCGCTGTTCTACGAGTGAAACCAGGCCCGTTCGAGGTCAACGAACTGCTCATTTCGCTGCATCCGTTGCGAATACTGCGCGGCGCATCGCTGCTGCCACCAATTCTGTCGACTGACTGACTGCAATACGTTTTCATTTAGTCCAGTGAAAAACTAGGCTGCGTTAAAGAAAACTATACAAGCGAGGTTGATTAGCAATAGAAAGTTGTAAAGCGCGTTGCTATACGCCTGTAGCACGACAGATTGATGTTTTGCTTAATTCAAGAGAAATTCATACGTTCGGACCAAAGATTTCCAAAGATCTTACTTATTACGTTTAAGAATTTTATATGCACCATTCTTCTTAATCCAGTTTTATGTGGATCACCGATTTCTTAATAACCCTTGAACTATTTTCGTCTAAAAACTAGCTGATTAACAATTCACTGAAAAAGGAATTCGCTTATCCCAACCCTTTAGTCTATCTTGATTCCTTTCGTGCGTTTTATGGTATTAAAGGTCAATTTTATCTTGTCATAAAAATGTTTCTGTTATCATCGCAAATAATTTTTTATTATGAGTGACGTAACTGGGGTAGATAAAATTAGAGCGGTAGCTGCGGCAAATTTCGCGGTCGCTATCGACCGGACGCGCCGGAACGCAAGTCACAACCCTTTGTGGTGAAAGGTTCCCTCGCCCGCCCTCACTTACTTATTCAAGACCTCGTCTAATGATACATTTCCCACCGCCATTGCCACCCTCAGCGAGAAAACAGCTCTGGACCATTCTCATTGAGGTATATACCAAACCATTGTATACTTTGAGCCCATGTTTAAGATTTGTAATAACCACCTCTCTTATTCGAAAATCGAACGTTCTCAACTCAGTTGTAGATAAAAATAACCGGTATAGAGTAACGAACAGCTAGCTACCTACAATAAATGTTTGTTAGAAACTTTCAATAAAGGAGTTTACCCGGCTTCTCTAGAGTTGACGGAATCCGAGCAAGTGCCAGCCCTATTAGGGATGGCGAACTGGCTGCCCATGGGAACTGGTTTCACACAGCGTTTGTCAGCTTGGTGTGCCGACTGCAATCTAGAGTTTAATCCTTACTGGACTACATGCATGGAATTAAAGTACTGGTCTCTAAGGTATGGAGTGTTTGCGTCTTTATGTCAGTCAGTAATGTGGGTACACAGACGTGTAGAATGATGTTTGAAACAGAGAGAGGAGGGAAAGAAAAATCCTTTAGTGTCGACATTGGGGGCTGAGGGGGTGCTGCTGGGTGTTTAGGGGGTGCGGTCGGTGGGAGGGAGTTATATAGTGACGCGATCACGTGTACATTTTGCAGCCTGTATTGATCCTGTCGTCTTTTTCTCCTTGTTAAATGAGCCAGCCCTGCGAAAATACCACCCAAATTAATAGTCCCAACAAAATAATCAGGATTGTTTGCCGAAATCCCACTTATTGTTGCGAACTGTATATCTTAATATTTTAATGGACGTTTTGACGGCCTGCTGCTTATGTTATTTGACATTACTTATATTCCGTGTTATTTCAACATCCGTTTAAAGCAAGTTAAATTATACATATAGCATGGTCATTACAGTAGTGTCGCAGTACGCTTAGCGTCCATCGACCCAACTTGCTCGCACTCGGTACATACTATACATAAACATAAGACTGTCTATATCCAGCTTATGTACGTTCTCTCACAATGAGCCACTTGCCTCTGAGACGCTATTTAGAAATTTCCACTTGGTTGGTTGTATTGTAGCTATACTTATATTCCTAATTTCAGTATGTTCTGTCATATTTATTTCTAGCATAGGATTGTGTTAAGCATCTACAATAGTGTCCGGAAATAACCAGGTCAAGTTTTCCGTAGCGCTGGCTATCTTCTTGTTATTTGCTACGATTATTTGAAAGTGTTTGCTAATGGTAAGTGTGATCTGTCACGGTGACATCATTATAGAGACGTAAGTCTTGAGGTGTGGTGGCGGCGTCGCGTTCGTGGAGGAGTGAAGAACCGTGAGAGTTTAGTGAAGTTGAACGAGATGCGAGATTGTGTGCGCTCTATTTCGGTCGCGGTGGCGCACTCGGTGGCTAATCGGCGCGTCACGTGACGTGCGCCGGAAGGACGGGGGGCGAGGGCGAGGGCTCGCGGGCAGGGCGTCGGAATGCAGTCACCACGGCTCCATGCATAGCTCGCCGATTGATCGCCGAGCCCAAGCTACTTACCGATTCACTCTCTACTGTCTTCGTTCGCTCCGGCTCGATCTGGTTTCATTTAATATGATTTAACTCGCTCTGAGCCTCACTGCTTAATGTTTCTCCAGCCTTCAGGTTTCTTACAGGGTCTCCGTGTTTCCCAATTGTTGAATAACTGGCAGTCCATCAAAACCATGAATGACGTCATAGATGAGAATAATTGAGGAGTGTCTTTTGAAAAGGGCTTATTTCCACGTTTGGTCTTTTTTAATCTGACAATGCCATTCGATTCTCCATACAATTTTATGTAGTTTACTTTTACTACTCTATTTCAATACGTTTTATTTTATTATGAAACTTGACTATTGAAAGTGGCTTCCGAATCAAAACGGCTCATTTTGTTCTCATTTTACCCATAATCAGTTTTTGTGTATAGAGTTTTTCGCTATTTCTGAAAAAATGTACAAAATTGAAATAAACCCTTTTGAAAAGACACTCCTCAATTAGTACCTATTCGTATCTTTATATTGACTTTCTGAAGTAAATTGAAACCTTGTATTATACAGTCCTGCTGAAACCTGATCTATTTATAATACCTATTGAAGTAATATGAACATAAAAAACGATTAAGTCAATTTCGTGAGGTTAAATTGGCGACATAAGCCCAGCAGTAAGTAATTATTTTATGAAACCGTGTCTACAATTTCATTTGCGGTTTCATGGTTCTTAACGTGTAAAATCGCTAAGTGAGAATCGAAACAGGCTGCTTATGATCAGTCGCACTACACTATTATAATGTAGTAGACGTAGTACATTTTTCCTGAATTCAAGGTTTTTTTTTGTTTACTAAGTAACTTTTCAAACTTTCTACTAACTTCAACCCAACTTAAGAGTTCCGAATCCAAGATTGTATTTGCGTTCCGTCACGTTATTTCAGTTATTGTAAAAGTGGTCGCAGTTAAAAGTGTAATTTCAGTATTACCAATGTTAGGAAGATATCGTAGAGTGGAGGCAGTAGCTAGGTAATTGCAGCGCGCGGATTGCAGGCGATTGCCCCTCGCCCCGCTACGCCGCCCCGAGCTCGAACACCGTAAGTAAACAGTCTGGTGTTTATCCGCGTCTCGCTCACACCGACCGCGTCGCGTCGCGCCTCTGAGGTGCACTCGCTGTTCCTATTATTTTCGTGACGGGTATTGCGCCGAAGCCGATTCCCGCATCCTCGCCCCGAGACGCGAGGTCCGGTCTCGTAGCGGAGGCGGCGGCGGTGGCCGTTCGTATCGCGCGCCAGTCCGCGCCCGAGGCCGTCTGTCGCACCGGTTCGCGCCTTCAATATTTTGTTAGCTCGTCGCTGTTTTATTGAAATTGAAAATGAGGCGCTTTCCGGGGAACATGTCGAGTGTGTATCGCGGCGGGTGACGGCGCGGCGGGACGGCTGCGGCCTTATTTATCAGAACGGTGACGTGACGTGTTGCTGTTGGTGACAGTGTTCGGATTGTGTATTGGCGTGCCGATGCTACACGTGAATGTGGATGGAGTGCGGAGTGGTGTTGGAAGATGCATTTCAAGGAGTCGTTCGCGATGAGCGATCGTCCGAACGAGCGCGGCGGCCGCCGCAACTCCCGCTGCAAGGGTGGGTGTCATGTCAGCTGTACTCATAGTAAACAAAAGTTCACTACTACAGCTCTGGGCCGTCTTCTCACGCACCATGTTATCTTTTTTCATACACGATGAAAAGGTGAAAATCCAGAGAAAACCGCATTTGAACACAACCTGAAAACTTTCATCCAGGCAACCTTTGAGGAAGTATACTCAAGGTTGCCTCGTGATAACAACTGATTACAGGATATGAAGTGATCCCCTTATATTTTGACAGTTCTGCTTACAAATGACAATCTGATGACAACTGAATAACCTGTTACGTGGCAATATACATATGTAACTGATCACGATCAGTCCTCGAGATTCCATTCGCGTTGTATGTTTATAAACATGCGAAGTATTTGTATTTCTTCCACAAAGTCTCCGTTTCATGTTGCTTGTAGGCAATCAGCTGATCACACATCTATCTGTCTCTGTCTCCACTACAAACTCAAATATCACTATACTTTCTTAGATTATTTAAATTTTCATTAGTTGACCTAAGTAGTAGTAGTTTAGTAGTATTTTCCAGGAAAAATCCTAAAAAGGAAAAAGTAATGGGTATAATACTAATAAAATAAATGTGTTTATATGGTAGAGTCGCAAAATGTAGCAAAAAATCGCGCGGTAATAAAATTTTTCATTGCTTACTTTATGTTTTATATCAGTCACTGGGTTTTTAGCGCACTAGTTACACGAAGGAGGTTTTTTCATTGATTTATTTAGATAAATTTTGTTATAAAAAACTCTACATGTTCTTTTGGGAAAGCGAGACTTCATAATGAAAGATTATTTGTCATCAAGTTTAAGTCATTATGTTTATTTGCAGTTACTTATTTCCAAACATAAGTAGATTTGATCACCTATAGTGCAAGGTACAGTCAAAAGCACATCGAGTCTTTCGTAAAAGCAGCTTTATTCCATTACGATAACAGTAAAACTGGTAAGTTTCATATGTTCTTGTCTGTATAGAACTGTTTTTGAAAGGATTAATTGGCACTAATGAGAGGATAAAATGACATTTGTTTCGCTTGCGAAATCCAGATAAGTTTATGTGTACATCAGATAGATACCTATTTGGAGTTTTTAATCAGCCACATGGTTGTGAAGAGAGTATTAGAGCGACAGTTCGTTGTAGGCCTGTGGGGGGATGAGGGGGTTCAGGAGGGGTGGGGAAGGGAGTCGCAAAGGATGGAGGTGAGATCATAGTGGCGAGTGGCCCGGGAGGCGATCGATATGTACATTGAACATACATACGTAGCTATATAAATAACCGTACCTAACTTCTCTCAACTCGAATTCTGCTCCAGATACTGCGCCAAAACCCCGATCCCTTCACCCCCTACCCCTTATTGCCAATGCTTACGACGCAGGATAAAAAAATCTCCTATATTTTTTTGTCATCTAATGATGATCTAATCTTTTTCATACTTTCCAACTACACCCATTGTAAAGTGGATCTGAATGAATTTCTATGGAAAATAATTACTTTATTATCAATAGCCACAAAACTTTAACCTCATTTGTTATCTGTTATGTTTCACTGTGAATATAAATGCAGAAACTTACATGCATACCAAGCTACTTGAATAAATTTTAGATTTCGGTTTTTGGTTCGGATATTACCAAACTTAGATAGATATGTAGGTATGTCATATCGTTATCAGTATTTACGCCAGAGCCAGGTGTTATCTGTTTAATAATACTATCAAATTTTACACGTTCAACCGTTTACTTATGTATAAATTACGTAAGCTTGACGCAATATGGATTATTTTTAACCCCCGACAAAAAAAGAGGGGGTGTTATAAGTTGACGTGTGTGTCTGTCTGTTTCATCGTAGTTCCTTAATAACTATAGATCAATACTTGAGTGTCCTGATACGGGCCTTAGTGTTACTTAAATTGCGATATCAAAGTCGTATCAACTCGTCACTTACTGACAGGAAAATGGCTTTCTCCTATTTTCTCTTTTAACCCTCGATGAAAAGGGAGATGTTATGAATGTTATCTATACTAATATTATAAAGAGGAAAGATTTGTATTTTTGTATGTAAGTCACGAATAGGCTCCGAAACTACTGGACCGATTTCAAAAATTCTTTCACCATTAGGATCCCTGAGTAACATAGGCTACATAATTTTCCCGAATTCCCACGGAACGAAGTCCCGGGAGGGATGCTAGTCTATATCTATATCTATACATATTATAAAGAGGAAAGATTTGATTGTTTGTTTGTTTGCATTGGATAGGCTCCGAAACTACTGGACCGATTTGAAAAATTCTTTCGCCATTAGCATCCTACATTATCCGGGATGGACATAGGGGGATTTTCTCGAATTCCCACGGGAACGAAGTCCCGAGCGGAAAGCCAGTAATTTATAATTGAAAGGGTTATTCCCACTGACTCCAAAAAACCCTTCCTGACTGTCATGCTAAGCCATACGATTAAAGAAATATGAATGACTTAAAACAACCACCACACAACCATGGTCCTGTTTTGCTGGTGACTGTTCTGAAAATACTTTGGAATCATCGGGAATCAACGTTTGGACTTAAACATTTTAAAGAACGATAGATTGGGAGTCACTGTGGGTAGAATTTACCCGAGCGACAAATAGTGTGATATTTGGGTGTTTGGCTACTTCTTCGTGTCAATGGCTTATTATTATTTTATATGGTATTGGCTCAAAAAGTGACCACGGCGACTGCGTTTGACTTGGCCTCATATCAAGAGACAAAAAAATAATCATTTAAAACGGCAGCTATGAAAAATGTTGTAGGCATCTTATTGACTTTTAAAAATTGTGGAAATGGGTTATATTTTATTAGGTTGAGTATAAAGATAGTACTAATGGCTTTTGGGGCACTCCTTTCAGAATCCAAAATGGCGGACATATTTTTTTCAGATTTGATATGGCAAATTGTGCATTTCCTTTTTGTTGCTTTATGCAGTTTTCATTATATTTAGAACCAAGAAATAATTTTTTGTTACCTCGTTAATTAGTCGCCAATTTATTATTTTTGGCAACCCGTTCGTGATTTCAACTATCTCTTTAATATATTTTTTACAATTCTGCAGCAGCTACTCCTTAGTTTTTTGAAGAATTTTTTGTTTGATAAGTCAATATAATAGTCGCAAGATTATTTATTTAACAGCTTACTGTAATCACCCGCAGAATTATTTTTGCGTACTTCGTAATTATATGCCTCAACAATGTGGAAGTACTCATCTCTAGATATTCACGATCATTGTAATCATATCATCAAACCAAAACTACTAAAGCCACATTTTTTTATCATTCGCTATGATAAGATCGATACCGATGGCGAATTAGCGATATTGTTACTTTGGTACAATAATTTACTGTCGTAATATTTTGCTGCCTCGCATTATACGACATAGGTCAAAATACGAAAAAAAAGTTTTGAGTTCCCATACAAACTTCATCAGCATATAGCGCATTTTGTATGGGAGATAAACATTTTTTTTCGTATTTTGACCTATGTTCCTTGGGGAAGTTGTTCAGTTTAACGGACTGATTAACCACCCGAGAGGTTGAAAGAGAGATAACTAAAGCCCTGTATAAAGGTGCTAATAAGCGAATATTAAAAAAATCTAACTAAATCAGTGCTATTTTCGAGGAAGAAAATATTCGATTTTCAGTCGGGGCAAATATTTGTGTAAAAAACTGATGTTCGTTCTTTTGTCTTGGATGTTTGTGTATGTTCCAAGGGGGTCCCTAGTCACATGAGAAAACCTTATTGTGGTCCTTTGAGCGTGTAGCGTTTATTTTTTATTTCATTATAACTTGCAGAAGTACCTACATAATAATCAATTAACTATATCATATTTAAAGTTCGTTGATTCGTTAGTTGGCCACACCCGACTTGTGAGATGGAAGACCGTAGCAATTTATCAGGTTAATTACTATAATTTTCGCACGTCCAACCGGCATACTTTTTCACCGCCGCGTCTATATTCAGTACCAGCTTTCCGCCTGGGACTTCGTTCCCGTGGGAATTTGGGAAAATTATGTAGCCTATGTGTTAATCTAGGGTGTCAGCTACGTCCATAACAAATTTTATCAAAATTGGTCGAGCCGTTTGAGTGTGAAAGAGTAACAAACATCCATACATCCATCCGTAGTTTCCGTACATACAAACTTTCGCGTTTATATTATTCTATATCCTTAGAAGACGTATAGATCTGATTAATTCATGCTGTAATATTTACCGTTGATATTTTATTTATTTTTTTGACATTTTATTTTTATATTTTTGAGACGATCATAACATGAGCTAAAGTGACAAATTTATTTAATTTGACATTGTTTGCTTTTATTATGAAATAAATATATCTAATCTAATCTTCTTCGAATCTAATCTTCATTTGCGCGTCCTTTTGTGCTATTTGTGTAAAGCCCAAACGAAGGATTTTAAAGCTTCGGTACTTCACTGGCTTAAATTTGGCAATGTATTACGTTAAATGTTGATCTTCGATCTTCACAGTCTACTGCTGTAGCGAGGTACAGTGGCCAGCGCATCAGGTTACTCCATTTTCATTGCAAAACCGTTTCTATTGTAACAGCACAGAGTGCACGTATTGATTATCTGATGTGCGACCCTCTGTACTTGCCCCCTTAAACCATGCGGTCTTATGAGACCTGCCTCCTAGTAATCCATCCCAGGCAACGACACTTCATTTTTTTCTGAATCTGAGGTGTCGTCCTATGGTCTCATGCGGTGTGGTAGGCTCTGTAAAGGGCCGTCTGGTTCTCGACCACCCTCCTACCGAAGTCCGACGCCAAACAGCTTGCTGTGTTCCGTCGGTGCGCGGGAGTACCAGTGCCTTTATAGGCATTTTCTGGGTTAACTCGCTCCATCGTCGACCTCATCTTTGAGGTCAAGAGTTAACCCATCTTATAATAAAAATAAAAAAAGGTTTTTGTAGTTTGGATTTCCTATTCAAAATAATGTTGATCCTGATATCCTAAATCCTGATACTGCAGCAGTACTGCCTGTTTATCAGGGTTCGAAATTATCAAGATAATTACGCTTCTTGATAATTATCGGTTAATTATCACCAGTGTAAGAAACTTATTTGTTATATTGGTTCATAACAAATTGTAACAAAACATTATTAAAAACAAATACATTTTGTATTTTTTCATTTAATATCGAACATAAATCAAGTAATCAACATGAATCAAAGGTATGTTAAGTTAAATCAGTTTCCGTCAGAGTAGACATCCTTCTATGTCAGGGGTGGCCAACTTGATTATACCCAAGATCTCCTGTTTACTAACGAAACCCTGTGCGATCTACCAATTACATACTTCTTGAAATCTTTAATGAAACATCATAGTTCAGTACTCAATCATGAAGTATTTTTTTTTAAATTATATTAAGAGAAAAACTTAAATGTGACATGTTTTTTATTTTTTTGCCTTGCCACGATCGACTGGACTAACAGTCGCGATCGACCGGTCGATCGCGATCGACCAGTTGGCCACCCTGTTCTATATCTTACTTATATTATAAATGCAAAAAGCTTGTGAGTGTGGCTGTATGGATGTTTGTTACTCTTTCACACAAAAACTACTGAATGCATTTTAATGAAACTTTACAATAATTTAGCTCATGCATCAGAATAACACATAGGCAATAAAATTTTCGCAACTTGCGAAATCCCGGGTAGAAAGCTAGTCGTAAATAAATTAACTTAGATTGACCAAAGAAGCCAAAGGAATATATTCATCCGATGATGATTCTATTTCCATTCTTTGTTGCTTGTTATGATCAATCGATAATTATCCATCTGTTATTATCACGATAATTATCATGATAAATATCGGTGATAATTATCCTTTCGAACCCTGCTGTTTATACCATCGGCATTACGAGTTTGCTCACTTTGATTTGTTGTTGAAGATCTTTTGAAGATACATAAGGGTGTTGACCTTCAGCTCCTTAACCCTATTGTTGTTTTAATTTATAGGGTTTTTATTTAACTAACTACTTAACATATAAATGATTTTCACTATCAATCAAATTAATATTATAAATGTGAAAGTTTGTTTGTCACCATAAAAAAGAGGGGTGCAAGATGACGAGTGTATCTATCTGTAGCTTCTAAACGGAGGGACCGATTTTGATGCGGTTTCTTTGAAAGCTGACGTAATAGTTACAAACGATGAAAGAGTTATTTCACAGGGACAGTTAGAAATCTGGACATTGACAAAGGCTACCTTGTACCTACATAAGCTCATGCCCGGAGTCTAATTGGGGTAGACAGTGCGTGCCCGCACACAACAAGATTTAATAGACGCCACTCAATCCGCCGTCCAAGTGGCTACGTTCTGGGCCGCAACATTGTAAATAATGACTACTTGCCATCGATTCGCTAAGAAGAAGAAGTAAAGCAGTTATTGCTTATATTATAAGATTAACTCTTAAATAGCTTTATCAATATTGATCAAATATAGCTAAGAACCATTTTGATTACGTCAGCTTTCAAACATAAAAAAATTGCATTGAAATCGGTCCATTCGTTTAGAAGCTACGATGCCACAGCCACAGACAGATACACAGACATACAGATAAACATGTCAAACTTCTTCTTTTCGTGTTGATGGAGTATAACTGATAAAACCCCTTTATTTTTGTCGGGGATTAAAACGTGTTTAGTAGTACAAGAGCAGGTCACGCTTTACACTTCCAGTTTAAGGCGACTACAGCACCCGATAAAGGCAGCACATATAGGAATAGCGCCATCTCCGTCTCTCAACAGGCCTGGGCCGGTAGTGCGAACAGTGTCGATACACGAAGTTTACGGACTATGAAAGCGCGCGAGCGTAAAAACATGTTCGAAAGTTAGAAAAATGAGATTTATGGAAAGGTGACAGCTTAAATCGAAAAATGCGTTAACTACTTATCGAGAGTGTTCAATCACGAACATTTTGATAGCAAATTCCTGTGTGTATTTTACTATCGTGTTTACAGCTTAAAAGATACACAATATTGGGTATTTAGAGGTGACTTTGTGAGCTTTTTCTATCGAACCAAAAGTGCTAAATCATGTTTTCAGCAAGAACCTTATCTAGTTTATGTCCTGAATATTACCGCATTATTTTTTTTCTGCGATTTAATGCAGTGCTTCATGCTTATATACGCATCATAAAATCGTAATTTAGGTGCTGTAGTCGCCTTAAATTGTCTTGCCCTCCTTCAACATTTGAATGAAACTATGAAACCAAACGTGAAGCAGTTCTATCACGAACATTTTGATAGCAAACTCAAGTTCTTGTATGCATTTTACTATGGTTTTTACAGCTTAAAAGATACAAATATTGGGTATTTAGAGGTGACTTTGTGAGCTTTTTCTATCGAATCAAAAGTGCTGAATCATGTTTTCAGCAAACTACTTATCTAGTTTATGTCCTGAATATAACCGTAGTATGTTTTTCTTCGATTCAATGCAATGCGTCATGCTTATCTACGCATCATAAAATCGTAATTTAGGTGCTGTAGTCGCCTTAAGCTGAGCTCTGATTTATACTGCGCGCCATACAATGCAGGGCCGGTACAAAGTCCAAAGTGTCAAGCTTGACGTGCTCTTGAGTGTACTGACGAAGATGCTTTCAACAACATCACAACAAACAAGCAAATAAATAAAATATCCTGGTGACAGAGCTATCAAAATAGCAATAACCTCTGCTTCTTTCATATATTAACATAAATGACTTTAGATGTATGGGGTGACTTTAGATTAGTTAGCGAAACTTTAGGGGGTGATTCTCCCCATGAAACAAAAGAATTTTCCCCGAGACACCGATATGAAATTCTTATTTTAAAAAATCTACTTCTCGTACAAAGGCAAATCAACTGATCTGATCGCCCGAGTAGTATGGGGAGGCGTAACATTTTTTCATATGTTCCCTGGGGAAAGTTAGTCAGTTTTGTGAGCTGATTCATATTCTTAAGACCCAATTTCACCATATTAGTTATTTAACAAACGATCAGGCTAACCCGAGATTTGACAATGTCATTTTCATACTTTTTGTTTGACGTTTTGTCTGATTAACTTTTTAATCGTGGATTAACTAACTGACAGAGTATGGTGAAATTGGACGTAAGTTTTCGCCAACTAATATAAAGTCACTATATGTAATCAAAATAAACGTCACCTATGTTTAATCGTTTGACAGTCGCGCGCCGCGGGGCAGCTTACAATATCGTGTGTGCCTTTTTTAAATAGATCTAGGTCTTCAAGTTGGCCATTTCGAACAGGAGCTACCATGGTCATATAAAGTCACTTTAGCTGAAGGAGTAAACCAGATACGACCAATGTACGACCAATCTACATCATAGTTCAATGTAATCCACATCACTCGGTGGTAACAAATGGTGTATTCGCGTGGCGTTAATGTAGATCGATGCTTGTTGCAGGTGCTGGCGTCAAGATGGAGCACTTCCAGGCGGCGCTGGATCCTCGCAAGCAGGAGCTGCTGGAAGCTCGCTTCCTCGGTGCCAAGGTTGGTCAGCATTCTTACCTAGTAAATTTTAGGTGACTTTTAAGCTTCTCAAGTATAAGGGTGTGAAAGCCTACTTAAGTATCTGAAAAACATTAATTCGCCTGTCGATATTGCTTGGGTGATTAGCGGATTTTCTGCTTCGTATGAAAAGTTACAATTTTTTTGAGATGGTTATGCGGGTTCCCTGGGAATATTTGTTCAGTTTTATACGGGGATTCCAAACCTACGGGCAGCTATGGACAATGGACCTCAAGCTTTTACGATTACAAGTCTTTACGCGATTTTTTCAATAATAGGGGATTACAAAGACAGGTTGATTTTACGTACGGACCTATTAATCTTATAATAATGGACAGTAAGACTGGTTTTGGATGCGAAATAAGGTTTTTTAAGAGCATTTGCTTGGCAACCATAAGGCAGTTAGTAAATGATGACCCGGTTTCAATTATAAATATGTACATATAATTAAATTGGAAAGGATTTGTGGAATCATCGTCACTGTATATGTTAAAATAGTTATATTTATGAAAGATAATGTTTAGGAAAGAGGCTTCTCCATACGAATAAGATTTTTAAAATTTATATTACGATGATGTAAAAATATGCCGTGTCCTGAGGCTGAAAGTTCAGCCTAGTAGGGGGAGAATCCCATGCATGAACGTGTGTTTATGTATGTTTCATGGGATCCACGACACAAGGAAAAACCTTAGTGTGGGCTTTTGAGTATATTTTTTTAATTACACTTAATTTTGCATCCACAGACTTGATATCCGTGCTCTTGTCTTATTATAATTTATATTTTTAATACTAATTTTACATTTTCAACAGATTTTATACTCCATTTGAGTTTACAATAAATGAGTATTTTTTTTACATCTTCGCTCTTGAGCTAGATTGTGGTCAAGAGCGAACCAAAATTCTATAGTTTGAATAATTTTATTATTCGGAACAGGAATGAATGTAAAGTATTATTGCAATAGTATTAATGGCATCATTAGAATAAAATGTATTCGGTAGTTCGTAGCCATTGCTGCTGTTGGTTTAGACTTGATACAATAATTAATTCTGGAAGGTAGTTGTCAAAAATTAAAGTCTTAATTATAATTCATAACCACAAAGAATTTACTGAACATAAAGTAAACAACTACACTAAAATTATAAAAGTAAAATGAGCAACTGCGAAACTGTAATCCGATTTCAAATATTATTTAACTGACGAACATCGTGAGAAACTGGATCGATTGACACTATAAAAAGTTTTTGTAGGATGTAGGCAATTTACAATTTTTGCTAATTGTAAATATTTTCCGAAATCTGTGAACGCCGCGCCGATTAAAATGTGTCAATAAGTCGAATTCAATCATTAACTCACTTATTGACTTTTGATTGTAGCTACAGCGATCGATTAAGGCACATGCTGTTGTTGTACAGTCAAAGGCACATCAGGTTACCACAAACTGTCATATTTCCCAAATAGATAGTAAACTCTAATGCTTGGAGATAAAATTGAAAATCAATTGAAGAAATTTGACAGATTTGGACTGTTGTCCCTGTACAACAAATATTACTAAGCCACGGCGATTTCGGAGACTTCACTCAAATTAGGCCTAAAGTCTAGGCTGTATCTATTTATAGTGAGCTGTAAGGTGATTCACTGATTAAAGGGCATGGCTGGTGGCTGATACAAAACTCCCTTCCTTTAAATTTTTTACTTACAGTACCAGAGTACCACTTTAATTGAGACGTGCCAGCCAGAACAATTTAACGTATGTCCATCTATATGCATACATGTGCTGTGCTATAAACACTGGTTACTGTTTATACTGATATGCACATTAGTTAAATTGGCTATTTTCACCAGCCACCTAAAGACTTTACCCTAGTTTCATATTACTTTTGCTTAGAATTATTTGCATCGGTAGTAAAGGAAATGATAAGTTGTTCTCAATTATCTTATTAATATGTATGGCAAACATCATTAACCGTGAAGGTTGCTATTAACTGTGCTTATGCGTAGTGAGTACAGGTCCTCTTTTATCGCGATCCAATATTTTTCAATCTTAGATAAAGCAAAGCAGTTTCAACTTGTTTTCATCTGAATAAATTCCATAGTGACTATTCAATAAACTGCTTTTGTTAATATCAGAGAAGCCGAGTGCAATGTTGTTTTCGAACCGATTCTTTTGTTCTCGCGTTTCCTGCGCTCGCTCGTTTAGGTTCTGTTAGCCGAGTTTATCGGTAACGCAGAGGCGTTGCCATGTATCATTGAACTACGTCATCGCTACGGCACTAGGCATACATGTAAGAAATAAAATGGCCGCCATCCGAATGGAAACTAAACAATAGCTAATGTTTGAAACTTATGCAGTTGCTGTAAACCATAACAGAATATTAATGCGCGTTGTTTTCTTTAGCAACAGTTTTATAGCACACATTACAGAAAAGACTAAAGGTGAAGTTCCAGTAACTTAAAGTTCTAAAAAGGAATTTCTCATTTTTAAAGTTAAATAAACTATAACTAAACATGTAAGTGTATGCGATTCGACTTAACATGGGTTGTATAACTAAGCATGCCGTTAATTGGGTCGGTCTGCAACTCTGCAGTACGTTGTGCTTGTATATTTATCGGACTATGTGAAGAACATTCGAACATATACCGAGTGAGAAATAAATGTGGAGGTTGATATTCATTGCAATGTGTTGATCACGTGATGTCGGTCGTGTCGTGTGATAGCGGCTCCAGCGGGCCCACCTGCCCTGCGAGCTCCCCGCGTTCGTTCGGTTTGCAGCGCGGTTGCGTATGTGCCGGCACATATCTTGCTCTTCACCAAGTAAGTGGTGTGGTAGATATATAATCCATTATATGTCTCGTCCCCGTCCGTCTCCTCTCGCCCGCTCACCTCCCCCTCTTTCGCCCTATTACCAGCGTTACTAACGCGCGAGGGCATCAGTTTTATACGATGTTGTTTTATTTGTTATTCAAATGCCACATCTTTGTCATCGATCACGTCCTGTTTGAAACATCTCACGAATATTATTATATAAATTTTGTTGGGAGTTTCATACAGTTCTTACCTAGATAAATTTTACCACTTTCTCTTCGGAGTGATTGAATCCGCGTTGTTCGTGTTCGGGGTTTCGTCGATGATCGTAGGCTCGAAGTGAGACTGCATTTCGTCATTCGACGACAAGATGGCGGACGGACATAAATAGTCTGCGGGCAAATGTACGTTTGAGACTTATCGACCTACAAACAGATTAGTGCTCTCTCTATTCAAAGTATCAGACTAAATACATTCGAACGCTATGACGCGCTTAAATTCCATATTTCGTTTTCTCGTGTTAGAAAAACTAAAAAGCTAGTTAATGCTCTTATCAGCAACACCTTGTCATAACTATGTATGTATGTAAATAAAATACTAAAAAAACTCATAGCACATATGCAGTTACGCTCGTGAAGACGATTGAGATAGCGTAGACAATTTTTAAATATTGAGAATTAAGAGGGATTTCTAGCTTTTTCCATTTAGCGCATTGATCGCGTGTTGCAGGTGAGCGTTGAGGAGATACTGGTAGAAAGGCGGCCCACCGTGTGCAAGCCGGTAAGTTAAACATTCATTATGATTTCCACTGCGAATATCGGCGGCGGCGCGGTGGCGGGCGCTGCATTTTGAGTTCTTGAATCGCGATAATGTCGGTCGAGTTCGCTCGTGTGTGTCAAACCGTTGCATGATGGCAGCGCTAATAATAGATGGTACGTATTGTGGAGTATCATGACACGTTTACGGCGCCAGTCACCTTGATATCGATTAGACTTTCGTCGACAACATGTAAGGTATTGATTTTCTTCAAAGTGTAGGCGGTTTTATTCTCAGATTGATTCGGTATAGCTGCTAAGTTAACTGTTTAAGGATTGATAGGTAGTAACGGTTACAAACTATTAACGAATAGGTGTACATTAGCTACGTTAATTTTGTTCGTTACTCTACTAATGCATAACATTTGGATCGTACGGCAACGTGTACTGTAAACACACCTATAAATAGCGGCTTAGAAAATAACATCGAGTCCATTTTCGTACCGTCATATAATAATGAATGTTGGTAGCGGTTCTTTTAAGATAACGTCCGCGTCCTCACACGCGTAGGATATTTCTACTAACTTTCTCTTTTACTTCATTTAATCTTATAACACACCAAGTAGGTAGGTACTTAGTTATCAATAGGTGGCTGACAGTTTTTCTTTTTAAATTAACTAGGTAGCCAGTATTGCAGCCACTAATATTTCCATCCATTTTCATTTTTTTTCTTAGGTAATGTAATGAAGTCGTTATCGTAAGTATTACGTTCGCTGTTAGTTTGACATTTTGTATACATAGAGTAGGAAGTAGTGTTACAACCAATAGTAGAAAGTATCGATAGTCTATTTATTTATACTATTGTAACCTTGAAAAACAGTATGAATATCGATAGGGCTATCGATAGCCAATAGTTTGCGATACTATTGATGACAGATACTATCGATAGTATTGATTCAAAACTATCATATCGATAGTACCTACGATATGATTAGAATTCAATAGTAGGTATCGATACTTACTATTGAATTCTAATACTGTCGATAGTATCGATACTATTGAATTCTAAATAATTCTAATACTATCGATAGTATTTATTGATAGTTTTGAATCAATACTATCGATAGTATCGATACTATTAGCAGTCAATAGTATCGATACTATTAGCATTCAATAGAATCGATACCATCGATAATTTGGTCTGTGATCAATAGTATTGCAAACTATTGGCTATCGATATAACCGATATTCTTACTGTTTTTCAAGGTCAGCCATCGATAGCCAAACTATCGATAGTTATGCAACACTAGTAGGAAGTACTAGGCACATCAGATAGGTACCTAGGTAGATATAATGAAAAAGAGTAGAAGTGTTACTCGTGGATCGTATTTAGTTGAGCGACAAATAATGTGAAATTTGGGTCCTCAAAAAAAATGAAATTAGCTTTCACAATGAATTGGCTGGTGATTAATGTCAATAGTAAAAAAAAAATCGACCCCTATAAAAAATTGTTTTAGGTAACTTTTATTTTAAAATGGCTGCAGTGAGATTCATTTTCTGGCGAAAAAAATTCATATTCGGACGACAAAATGATGGCAGCGAAAAAATTTACTTTTATCTTTTAAAAATTATGATGAAAATGGGATATAGGTAGTTTAAATTTTTAATAGGTTGAGCAAACAAAATCGTACTAAAATTAATTAAAAATTAAATAAAACCGGGGTCGTTTTCTATGCCTTCTGGGATAGAGAATAATATGCCACCCATTTTTTAATCCAAGATGGCGGACACCCATTTTTTTGTTTTTCCTTTTTCTTGCTTTGTGCAGTTTCAATTACTGTAAGAAACCAGAAATAACTTTGTTTAGTCAGTTAATAATAATAGGTAGTCGTCAAGTCATTATTTTTAGCAGCCCCATCATTATTTTAGCAGCCCGTTCATGATTTTACTACCTTATGTAATATAATATCTATGTATTTGCTACCTTTTGCTATCATTTTTTTAGTACATAACCACTTCTCGATTTTTATGAAGCTGCAGTTTTGTCCTTACCTACCTACTTAAGTCGCCTACTTTTCTTTTTATCGCTGGCAGATTATTTTTTATGCTATTTACCTACGTTGGTACCTAGGGTGAACGCCCCTATTGCCAGCCCTTTGGTGTAATTTTGATGTTTAAAAAATCATCCTGCATAAACTTGTAGCTCAAAACTACTGTTATATATTTTAAATGATAGGTTATTTAATTGAGAATTATATTTATTAGGGTAATTAATCGTAAGTTGCGTAGATTTTTTTTTAAATAATGTCAAACAGAAAAATACCCTGTGTATCTAGTTCCAGCCACGCTGTATCCAGTACCAGCCTTTTGTGTACCGAATAGCAGCCTAGCATAGGGTCATGTCTTAAAAGTCTTTGAGCTGCATTCTGAATATGAATGAATAAATGCGTAAGCGTAACAAAATCAGTCTTTTATTTACCAATTTAACCAAAAAATCAATAACAAATAAAAATTAGAAAAGTTAACAAAAACAAAACTTAACATAATTTAAAAGTAAATTTAGTATAAGCCTGAACTGCGGCTTATACTTAATTTTTCGAAAGGTGGCGTCTTTTTTACTAATTTATTTATAAAAAAAAGGTATACATATATTCTGTTTTTATTTATTTATATATAATATATGTGTTAAATAAAACAAAATTGGTGAATGCTGGATAGAAGGTTGTAATAATTATAATATTACAAAAATCCAACAAAACTAAATAAATCGCTGAGTTTTACATAATTGTTGCACATAATTTGACTTAATACTGAACATTTTAAAAATTAAAAAACAAATAAAATGTTACATTCTAAAGCTTCAAAGCTAATAAAATCACTGAGTTGTATAGCCTCGAAGCTGCATAAAAGGTATTGATAATCAAATTAAAAATTCGAAAAAAACATTCGAAAAAAACAAAAAAAACACATATGAAATGTTGCATTATATATAGGTATAACTTCACAGGTGAATAGAAGATTATCTGAGCATTTTTAAAAATTGTAACCAAACTAGTAAATCGCAGCGTTTACAGCCACAAAATATAATTCGGGGCCTGCATGTTTGTTCGCGTGCCACGTAAAAACTACTGCACCAAACTGAATGCGTTTTTTTTCGTTGTATTGCTGAAGGTCTAACTTAGATTGCCATGTTTAGTATTTTTCTAAATTCTATCTGGAAGTCTAGATATAAAAAAAATGTGCTGGTTATAAATTTTTTTTTGCTTCTGCATCTTATTCCATATGAAAGAGGAGGAAATCCTGAGTTCAAAAATATAGTACATGTAAATATTACAATAATATACTAAACGAAAAAAAATAGTTTTTCGATTTTTGATTGCGCACAACGCCATCAATTGATAGCTTAGCTATAACACGTGTTTCATTATTACATGATTACATTTGGTTCTTATTTTGTTACGTCAACTACTGGACCGACAAGGAAGAAATTTAGCACGTCTAGGTTAGATCCTGGATATGACATTTAACGCGGGATACTTCATTACCACGGGCAAACTCATTTAACGCGGGAGAAACCGCAAGCGGAAAGCTAGTTAGGTAATATGGGGTACAATATCATGCAAGTTGAGTAAATAATGAGGTAATCGGGTACAATTGTCGCTATTTACTTAAGTACTGTGCTTATTCCATAAATTAGGAAAATGGCGATCTCCATTAGAACTACCTACACTTTATTTCTTCTAAAATCAACTCCACTGAGATCCAAGCTTAACCTTCGAAAACGTTTGTGACATCCCTAATTATTAAGACACGGCTGTAATTAGGTACTCAATCGAATGTATGGAGTACCTAGTACCAGCCCCCGGGGCTGGTATTTGATGCTCCATACATTTCGTGTTTCTAATTGCAGCCCTGTCAATTTCTACTAGAATCACGGGCAAAACTTGTATATTTACTCAGAAATCCATGCATTACAATATATTAACCCATAATCTAACAAATCATGACAGGCAAAGCAAGAAATATGTGAAATATATCTTTTTTTAGCTACCGGTAAAATTGTCGGTAAAATAGCAAAATGGCGGATATCCACACCGTGCCAGATTCGATTTGAAACTGATACTCACATGATTATGCTAGTGTTGCCAAATTTGGTTTTAAAATTTCTACCGAATATATATATTTTTTTAATGCCAACAGGAGTACGTAATATGAAAGGTAATCTTATTATCAAACAAATAAGTGAAGGGGCTGGTATTAGGTACGGGGCTGGTATTAGGTACGTTCACCCTACCTATTACCTACCTAGTTGATTCCAAATGTATCATTGCATTGATTTCATTACATCATAAGATTTATAAGCATACCTATTAAGTTCGAAAGGGACCATCCATAAATTACGTCACACGTTAAGGGGAGGGGAGGGGGTCTACAAAGTGTGACATTGTGTGACAAAGGGGTGGGAGGGGTCATAAGTTTCGTGACGTCACATTTCAAAATGTGTTATGGCTATCAAAACGTGTAAACTATTAACGACAAACTTAACCTCCTCAGTCCCAAGCACTCTTTTTACGTTTTTACTTTGGTTGATACAATGAGTTTTGAGTTCCTAAAAAAAAAATAACTATTAAGTAAGTACTGCTTTTATTAGAAAATTACAAAAAATTGAAAATACTATGCAAAATATGTGACGTCACGCTAGGGAGGGGGGAGTCTTACAAATGTGACCAGCTGTGACAAGGAGGAGGAGGGCGTCAAAATACCATGAGATTCGTGTGACGTAATTAATGGATGGCCCCAAATGTCCGATGTGAAACTATAAGGGGTCTAATAGATTTTACAAACGGTATTTTAGTAACTTAGTACGTAGGTAGGTAGGTAGGTACGTAATTTACAATGTGAATAAATGAAGTGGGAAGTATGCCTGCGCCGCCGGCCGGCAAGGCGGCCTCGAGCTGTGATTTTGATTAGACCGCACTGCCCGTGTGGTGTGGTGGTTCGGTTGGATCGTAGGTACCTAGTCGCGGGCCAAGCTCGTCGGCATGCCGCCGCACTATCGGCTCGCGATCGCGGGGTCACCGACTTCGCTTGACAGCTCCACGGTGAGACCGGCATGCGGCATACCCATTGGGCCTCACTTATATTCCCACTTTACGAGTAGGTAACATAACAACCAAAACGATTGTACCTACCGTACTCACGCCGCCTCTGTACCTACATAACTTTACCGTACATTTAATGAGGTACTTACATCATGTATAACCATTACGTAGGTAGGTACCTGTATGTAGGTAGATGCCTAATAAACTGTAGCATTTACCTAGATATTCCCATTGGAACGTCATGTTAGGTACTGTTAGGTACAGGTACTTACTGATTTTTTTTAATTACGTGAGACTAGATATAAAGAACTAACAAACGAGTAGGTACACCTACCTAACATAAAACTAGTTTCTGTTTCGTAATAAACCCTGCGTCAGATCTACCCACCTACTTTTTTAAAATTATTTCAATAAGGTTCTTTTTGTATATCTACTACCTACCTAGATATATTCTGGGCAATCTGGAAAATTTTTACAGACATAAAGGTACTTAATTATTATTAGATTTATTTTGTTTACATTTTTCCATAGCCTGTTTCCAAACGAAAGATGTTTCGTCACTAGAGTTGCGACACTTCTTGATTTTCGGATATTAAGCGATGCGTTAAACTCGCTGAAATGCCATAAGTTCTGTAGGTAAATATTATTTATTTCACTGCTTAGTATTACTACTTAATAATTGAACATTCGTAAAATCACTACACGATTTTATCGCGTGGATGCAGTATAAGTAGGTGTCCAATCTTGTGGTGTTCGACTTGTCTGTCACACCACAGCCATGCTTATTTCTCATTGAGGGAAAGAGAAGTAGGCGCAACGCAGTGTTCAGTCAGTTCGTTTGCACATTCGACGCGAAGGGAAATTATAACATGGCGCACACGGCCTCGCCCCGCCTCGGCTACAATGTGCCGTCAAACCTCATTCCACCGCTTTGCCGCCCGGTTCCGCAGTTATTTTTACACAGTCCGACCTTTCGCACCGGTCGTCACCGCACTCCAGCATAATATGTTTAATCTACACACGTCGCACACACTACAATTTTTTGCTAAAATTCACAGTATCAACACTTGGCTGTATGATCCTCTTTGACGTTGTTGGACTCTGAACGTTGTTTTCGTTCATAAAAATAATCATAGCAATAAGTCACATGACGTGGCATATAAGGCGTCCGCTCGCGCCGGTTGCTGCGGAGGCAATGAACGCAGCGGCGCGGCGCGACGGCGGCGGCGGCGGCAACCCGTCAGCTGAGCGTCACGCCGACACGACATTGCAAGGTCCGCCTGTACTGCCTCGCCTGACCCACTGCGCTGCCTGGCCTGACCTCCCTCATAATATTTTTTCCTTGTAAATGGATCAATATTTTCAAGTTAAATGACATCCCCGAATCCCACAACAAGTCTCACCAATCAATGTTTGAAATTGTTAGATTTATTTTCTGAGTTAGTTTTTTTTTGTTTTTCTTAAAAACAGTAAATCTGAGCTAAGTACGGACGACCGCAACTCAGGCTACCACACGCTTGCACTCGGTGCCGTTGTAATAAGAACGGTTTTGCAATGAATAGAGTAACCTGATGCGCTGGCCTCTGTACATACAAGCAAAACTTAATATGAAATAGTTCATATGGCCCCGGAATAACTAAATGCGTATTTTATTATTCTATACTACACTTGTCTATTGCATACAATCTTTACATATTTCTTTCCACTTCTTTCGGTCCTACCCTACGAATACGAGAGAGCTATTAGTTTTGACAGTAAGCGTTTCCTCAAATGTCTTCAAAGAATTTTCTTTGCTTAAAAGGAGTCTTTTTACCACAGTTTACTGTGATTTCGACTAAGGTTCGCAAATATAAAGCAATAAACAGTTTTGAATAATTACATTTATTTTTTCAAACGCCCGAGTACCCACATATTTTGTAACGGATAAAGTTAGGATCTTTTACTTCCATATTAATATCGTACACCTGACGAAAATTCATTACCCGATGCCTTAATGCGAAGCCCGATGCACAAAGGTTGCTAAAGTTGTGCCAGATCTACCCCTCTTGCACCTCTCACCCTCGACACCCCTCGCTGTAGAATTGGGTTAAACAGCACGACACTGAATGCCGCACCGGAAGAGAGAATTTTAGGGGATCCGTGGAACTACGCTTTAACAATGAATGCGGGACAGAGATGTGACTGAGTATTGATTGTCTTCTTTTTGAGACGTAATTCCTTGCGGGGCATTATTGCATACCATGTTGTACTTATAAAGAAAAACTAGCGTACCTATATTAGATATATTAATGTGATTCTGTTGGAATGGGTTATACAAATAAGTCCATAATATTAATTAATGTCAGATCTCGTTCTCGAATCTCGTTGCGAAAAATGCGGCTTTTTAGGTTTAAAATTTGTCATGCCGGCCGCACAAGGTGGTAATCTGATGTCTCTGCCTATCCTAATGGAACCCAAGCGTGAGCTTATGTTGTTTTCCGTTGGAAATACATGTGGTAATTTTGTCTTTCTTGTTAAATTTAATTCTTTATACGACGTAAATAATGATAAATTCTTTTCGGTCTTTTACACTTCTTAGATAGTTTGTTATAAGGGAATATTTATTATTAATATATGTAATTAAATAAATTATGTACTTATATCTTTAGTGTGAAGTTTTTATATCAATCGTTAACTTTAGACATTTAGATTTGTATTTTTGTTTGTAAATATCCTGCCTGTAACAATCGACTGTGTTATCTGGGGTCGAAACAAAACACTGATTACGTCAGCCATTCTCGTCAACAAAAAGTGAAACTTGATGGATGTATAGGTACCTATTGGCTTTAAAATGTACAGATCACGTGGTCGTCCTCCATTTCTCTTATCGGTAATTTAATCCAATCAAATACGTTTCGAATGTTGACGACAATTGTTGCTAACTTTGCTCAGGAGGTTACCGTTATGATCAGGAGAGGGGGCTAGAGGCGCCGAAGGGAGTACGGTGCGGTGAGACCACCAGTAACATTGCGAGTGCGAGTTACGTTGACAGTAAATATAATTAGTCCACGATAGGTAATAATAATAATTATTGGTCAAGTTAGGTTCTCAATATTTTTTATCATTTACCTTTTCATGGTTTTAAAAGTATATTTACCTTGTGGGATTTATCGTATCTAATTTACTTGCAGCAGATTCACAGCTTTCTTAAGCTCGTATCTGTTTTTTTTTCCATAAATAAACTGTAAATAGGTATAAACTTTTTTAATTTACATATGCAGTTATAAAAGTACTGCATTTAAAAAATGCGATTAAACATCTAAACTTAGATATTAAACCTACACGTTATCGCGCGCGCCGCGCTGCTTGGTTGATATTATATACATAGCTATACTTATCTGTGTTTATGTAGGTACATCGCGACTCAGACGCCTACGTAACACGTCCAGTAAGCAGTTTGTTGTGGGGCACGAGCGCCGATATCACGTACCTACTCGTTCGCCGCAGGTCGGTGGCACTCCGCCCGCCCGCCCGCCACCCGCTGCTGCCACCTCATTGCGGGAATAATGGGTCGATTTTACTTAATCAGTTAAATTTTCTTCGTAATAACGTAAATAAAAGTCATAAAAAAATCACCGTCGGAATTCCTTCTTACAGCCATTTTGTGCAGAAATTACGATTGGCTTTTAACAATCGTGTTTGCAATCGTCGGCTGTTGACCTGTCACTATCTTGACTGTACAGATGCGTAAGAAACAACGTTTTTTGTGTAGTTTTAACTTCTTTAACAATCAGTATATTTAAATAATTTTATGAATTTGATTAATCAGTGTTCAAATAAATATTTTTCACCGGATTATCAATGCTTTCGGCCTTGTATCCTTGTAAAATGGCGCTTCGTTCGTCGTTATTATTATTACATTCGGAGCAAACTTCGTGACGATCTCCACTCCCCTCGCTCACCGCTTGCCGTCGCCCGCTGCCCGCCACACTCCCCGCGGATGCGTATCCGATTGTCGCGACTCTAGTTGGCGTTTCGTATACTTGTCAAACTAGTTAGGTTATTTGCTTGTTAAATGTTATATTCGTGAAACAAGAGATCATGGATTACAATATTACATTGTGATTTGTACGTAAATATGTGTAACTCTGTTAGATTTGTGAAAGCGTGTAATAAAGCGATGTAAACTGGGCGAGTCATATGTAAAGACGCCATCTTTCTTTACAGATGTCAGCTGGCTCACAAATTCAGATGGCACCACAAACCATTGTCAACACGGGCCAGCCACTACAAAATCAGGATTCCAATATGAGCACAGGTAAATTGTGATTATGTGCAGTGTATCTTACATGTGTTGTGGTCTGACTGTGCTCCAAGTGTTTATGATGCAAGTGTGAGCCGGTTTCATACAGGCTTTCCTGAAGTGAAATTAAAGGATTTCTAAAACTCCTGTGAAACGTTTGAAGTGAGGAAGGATTGTGTGACGTCACGGTCATGTAATGATGCCGGATGGGAACTTACGAAAGTGCCGTTTTTACTTCCAAGATACGAGACGATCGCGTGCTACAATGCATGATCATAAAAGTGGAGGTATCATAAACCACGTCGGCTTACTGTGCGACTTATCCAAAAGTGAGTTCAAAATGACACTGTATCCGAAACTTACCGATTTAGACTGACACCCATTCATACCTATTTACTATTTATCTGACCTTGTAATTAATGTGTTAATATTATTTTTATTCAAAATAAGTGAGGTATGTACTTACCTATGTCTTAACCACTTTTTAACTAGTTTTTTAATCCTGTCGTTATTTGCAGTAGAGTTACACACAAACCTATATAGGTACTACCTACATTCTGGCATTTGAACAATAGAATGTTGTTAAATTCAATTTGGTCCATATTCAAAATCTTATCTAAAGCTGGCTGACTAGAATATTTTGACTGAATGATTAAATTCTTTTGCCTCTCAATATTTTTCATAGAAAAAGTTAACCTAATATTTTTTAACCTAACAGTTTTGATCTGAATAAAAGTTTTAAAAGTTTGTAAAGGAGTGTTTTGAAATGAAAAGTAAAATTAGAAAAGGTACGAGCAGAAACTGTAACTGCTTTTGTGTTTTTTTATTTGCCATTGTAAATATAGTATTTTTAACAATTTTTCGTTTTCAGGGTCATCGCATAGTGATAAGGAAGTAGATGCACTAACACCTGAAAAATCAGCAGCTATGCGGGGCTCCAACGCAGTACCAGGACCAGTTTTAGTTCCACCAAGTGGTGCCACACCTACTATTGCAATTCCAGAAAGAAAAAGGAAACGAAAAGGTAACTACGTAATATTTCTAGGAACAAAACATTAATTTCGATTGAAAATTAATTGTTCTATGCATTTTGGAACATCACTAAAAATAATAAGAACAAAACATACATTAATGTAATAAAAAATGTATAAAGTTTATTGTTATAAGCAATGCTACCAATGTATTGATAGTTTTAAAGATTAATTCTTTTTCTAATTGCGTTTCTCCAAATATATGGTTTTCTTGGTTTACATATTCATTCATGTGGTGTCTCAGTTAGCAAAAATTAAGGATTTGAATCAGCCCACGAAACTGAACAACTTTCCCCAAGAAACATAGTACACCCTTAGATTGATAAGGGCTTATCTCAATTAACAAAATTTATGGGAGATTCGGAAAGTTAGTGCTTTTGTTTTACTATTTATCGCTTAAAATTTATCGTTTGTTTGTCTGTCTATGATCATAACTCAGTTTAAAAAATTTTGCTGTTAAGCCACTGTCATTCTAATGGTGAGATAGGTCAAAATGTAAAAAATAATAATAGGTATAATTTATTTGATTGAATAGCTATTACTAAATTGTTTTTTTATTTAAAATAAAGATTTGAGTAAAAATAAAGAAAAAATTACTTTGGATTGATTCACTGAAAACGAAACTTAAACATAGCTTTTTTAATCTGCTGCCCATTTCGTTACTTATTTTTGCGGTACCTTTACTACAAACATTCAGTAAGCTAAGTATGATGAAAATTAACTTAATGTTGTCCAAACCTTCCCAAAAATTTTTGTTAATTTTGGATTTCGTATTTGCAGGAAAAATCCGAAAACGATAGTATGAAAAAATCAGTTTTCCAAAAATGTTGTATGAAAAATGGCCATTTCATAGGTAAAGACCTATTATTTCACCTCCATACAACTTGTGACTTCTGGGCATAGGCTAATGGTAATATTTTAAATGTAAATGAATGATTGCATTTAATTTGGTAATAAAGGGTATTGAATTGGAATACAACTAGTGCAATCAGCTGCATTTGCCTTTGTATGGGAAGTCGAAACATTTTTCAAAGAATTGCATGTAAGTTCCTTGGGGAAAGTTGTTCAGTTTCATGGGTAGAATGGAACGAAGGTTTCGCCAACTAAAAAAACTTACAAGTCACTCCATAGAAACAAGTTAGTGAGTTGTCTTGAGGTTATCACAAGTTAAATAACCTCTTATCATCATTAAATCCTTCATCGTGCTCCCTTAAACATGATTTACAAAAAAATATTTTGTCATTTTTGTTTTCAACAGGGTTCGAAAGTATAATTATCATAATAATTATCGTGATATTAACAGATGGATAACTATCGATTGATAATAACAAGCAACAAAGCCAATGGAAATAGAATCATCATCGGATGAAGATATTGCTATGGCTTCTTTGGTCAATCTAAGTTAATTTATTTACGACTAGCTTTCTACCCGGGACATCATTCTTTCCGAAATTTTTTTTGCCTATATTCTGATGCATAAGCTGTATTATTGTAAAGTTTCATTAAAATCCATTCAGTAGTTTTTGTGGTAAAGAGTAACAAATATCCATACAGCCACACTCACAAACTTCCGCATTATAATAAAAGTAAAATATTAGAATGAAGGATGTCCAATCTGATGGAAACTGATTTAAACTTAATATACCTTTGATTCATGTTGATTACTTGATTTGTGTTCGATATTAATTAAAAAAATTACAAAATGTATTTGTTTTTAATAATGTTTTGATACAATTTGTTATAAACCAATATAACAAATGAATTTCTTACACTGGTGATAATTCTCAAGAATTCTAATAATTAATCTAATAATTATCAAGAAGCGTAATTATCTTGATAATTTCGAACCCTGGTTTTCAATATTTAAAATAATAGAGAATTATGTTCAAAATTAATTAAAATAACCACATTTTTTTTGTTAAATTCCAGGTGAGGAGGGTGTAGGAGGTGGTGGAGGCGGCGGGGGCAAGCAGCGACACAACTCAGATAAGAATATTCGTGAGTACTTCTCGAAGCACCCCTCCTCGAGCCCCGTGCGGCTTGCTGGCGCCAAGTCACCCTCGCCGCAGGGACCTAACTCGTATCCTATGGTGAGAATCTCTTCATTTTCAAAATAAGCGACTATCAGTTTTTAGAACTTAAGTTTTGCAAGTGTCCTGTAGAAAAACACTACAAAACCTGTATTTGTCACTTCAAAATGATGTTTAATTCTTTTTTAGTTATTTTTTCAGTACACAATTAGTAGTACAGGTAACTAAACTGTTGTTTGGTTAAGTATTTTGTGATAGAGCAGTGACTAAAGATGTATGGACATAAGGTATTAGCAGTAGTAAGACATATATTTAGCTCATTCTGTATTGTTTATGATAATTCTAAGTTTAAGTGCGTCTAAGTTTATGTGCGAAGTTTGACCATGTGTAAGCTAATACCCCTCTGATTCATGCTTGTTTATGAATATTTGCAAACAAAAAGTTGCATTAGCAAATAGTTGAGGCTTCTCTTGTAGAATCTATATTAATAGGTAGCTAAATGTTGTGCTACACAGTTAATTGGTTGATATAAGGCATGACTTTATATGCAAAAAATTCCACATTGATGAGTCTGACTAATTAAACTATGACTAATTTAATTTCTCATAAACATGATAACGTATGTTGTAATGTTGTACGTAATATTACATGGATTGCCTAGCAAATTATTAGATTCAAAAGCAGTGGTTTTTCAGTTTTTGTGCTATATACAAGGAAATTGGATAAATAATATATCCTAATTTCCTAATGTTTTATGAATGTTATTATTTGTACACAGTACCCACCGTCACCCTCATCAATACTGCCTCCTGGAGCAGACTTTTTACGTTCAACCTCTCAGCAGCGACCTCACACTACTGTTAAACAGGTGTGTTTTTCGTAGTTAAAAATCTCATCAAAAATAAATAAATACTAACAAACTTTCTCACAATAATCATGTTTGTCTACAGGTTCAAACAGAAATGACTTGTCAGAGGATAACAGAGTTAGAAACTCAGGCGTCATCTGACTTAGAACTAAGAAATAATAGGATAGAAGAATTAACGAGAAGTAATGAAGAACTGAAACGTCAGGTGCAAGCACAGAGCACGGTAAGTTCTCTCAAATTTTATCTATGTCAAAATGTTTATTTCAGATGTAACTTTTTTTATGATAATGGTTTGGTATTTTAGGTAATAGAGCAACATAAGTCACACATTAATAAGTGTATAGAAGTTGTAAAGAAGTTGTTGAATGAGAAGAGTATGATTGAGAAGAAGGAGGCGCGCCAACGCTGCATGCAGAACAGACTGCGGTTGGGACAGTTTGTCACGCAGCGAGTCGGAGCCACCTTCCAGGAGAACTGGACTGATGGATATGCATTTCAAGAACTGACGAGGTAAGCTCACTCTGAACCACTGCAGCTATTCGAAAAGATTAGATTTATTAACTTTACTAGTCTTATCGACGTAGTATAGTAAACCAGGACTTATAACTTAAATATTTAGTAGAAATATAAACTGTATTACAGAAGTTAATCCGAGCCGATAGTGATAGCAACAACGGAGGCCAGTTTTAAAATATTAAATATTTTAAAACTTGACATTGTGGACAGTACAGTCTTCTTAAGAATAACAATTTAGTGAAACCCACATATCCAGTTGCTTTCAGGACAACTTAGCTCTCTAGCACCATTAAAAAGATAAGAGAGCTTACAGATGTTCTCAGCACGAGTATGCTGTATTTTAACTACCTATCTCCATTTTCCATAGTCTCATGTATTATGGTAGATATATTACTTTTGGGTCAAGCTGCTGCTGATATCAATTGTTTTGTAAAAAAGAGCTGTAAGGTTCTTCTACATTTAAGATCATGGTTTAAGCAATAAGATCCCGACATTTAAGATCATGGTTTAAGCAAATAAATATTATAATTATAACTGAATGTATACTAAAAACTTGATGAATATTTATGTAGTAAAACAGATCAGTTGAAAGTAAGAAAGATAAATTTTAACTACATTTGTCAAAAAGAGAAACCCCCGAATTTCTTGTCTGTTATTCTCGGGGGAGGACTGCGCCTTTGCAAACAGACCTAGAGTTACAAAAGCAAATCTTAATGGCGTATTTGCAGCAACGTTGTATGTTCACTGAAATAGTACATTGTGATACGAGGGTGTGAAGGAAGTTATTGTAAACGAGTTGACGTATGTGAGCACGAGCCGCAGGCGAGGGCTTACCATTGTCACGAGTTTACAATAACCTTTATACCCACGTGTCACACGACGTTTTTCAATACATTTGTGAGATAAGTCATAAATAAAAAACAATGTAAGCAATCAAGTACCTATTTTTCTCGGGAGTTTGCAGGAAGAAGACAATCTTGCGCGGTTTTCGCCGTGTTTAAAATGTCGGTTGTCAAAAAGAGAAACCCCCGAACAAATATCAATTTGTTTCACAATATAAATAATGCAAAATTTACGAAAATGGCGCCTTTTTGTAAGTTTTTATTCTAATTTGTGCGCATGCGTAGATTATGTTTTTTGTGTATCATAGTTATCGGGCAAAGAATTAAAATATTCAGCCTTTTTGTTTTTCTAGGTAAATAAAATATTTAAATATTTCAAATTAAATATACGCAAAATAATATTTTATTCCAAATTTGAAAATTATTTGCTTATTGTTATTTATTTGATTATTGTAAGTATTACACATGAAGTCGACATGATTTTATTCTCAGAATGCAAACCTTCTTGCTGGTAAACTTCTTAATTTGACTAGTGAAAATTAAGAGAAAACTACAAAGTAAAAAGCACTAGTGCTACAATGAGCTACTTTATGTTTATGTTTATAGCCATACAATGTTAATTTTTCGAGCAACTGTATTGAAAAAGGTATTTTGAACCGAATTGAATTGCAAATAAGAAACTTCAATACCTATGTGTTTCAGTAAATGATGTCATTTATTTTTCTCACGTAAAAAAATAAATATTGTCACTTTATTACAAAGGGACACACAGCCTCTCTCTCTCTCTCTCTCTCTCTCGCTCGGCTCGTTTTTCAGCTGTCAAACCGAAAAAACCTCAGAAATGGGTGTACATAATTTATACTTGCATAATTTATTGTAATCAATGTATTAATTAACATGAATAATTTAATGTAAATAATTATATTCTTGGCTTTTAAATGTTTACACACAGATGAAAGTACATAATACCCATTGTAGTAACTGTTAGTTTTTAAGTAAGATAGTGACCGTAGGTAATTATTTCGATTGGCAGTATCACACTTTACATTTAATGATAGTGGGTTTATTGCTTTAGCAATTTAATTTATGTCATGGCACTAACAAGTAGTATAATTAACATTGGTATGTTTTCCACTCGCAAAAAGCTTCCTTGAATGTTAATACTGACAGTTATGTATGTATGGTGATATATCAATATAATTATTAACTAAAGATAGCATCTACTGATTAAGTGTTTGCTGTTTTCTTCTCATTTCACTTTACTAATGATCCATATATTAATATGTGGAAAATCGACAGGCGGCAAGAAGAAATAACGGCTGAGAAGGAAGAAATCGACCGGCAAAAGAAATTGCTGGGTAAGAAGCGGCCGTCTAACAGCGAGGGCGGCGGCGGGCGCGGCAAGCGGACGGCCAGCAGCGCCAGTGCTAGCGCGCCCGCCACGCCGCAGCCGCCGCCGCTGCACAACGGGACCGACCAGCCCACCTTCCTCAAGCCCGACCCGCTGCCCAGCCTCACATGGCAGGAGTACTACGAGGCTGATGAGATACTCAAGGTGAGCAACCATTTCTGAGTAGTGTGAAACGAATCCGCGTTGTCTGTTACTCTACAATGACGGCCGGTTTGGTCGAGTCTATTCCCGGTCGGGGCAAATATTTCTATAATAATTATAACTAAAATGATAAATAATGTTTAATCCCCGATATTCATCGCGTATACCTCTTAAAACAGCTGAACCAATTTTGGTCAAATGTAGCCAAAAACCATCGCATCATGTTAGTTTGTCAATTAATGTCTTCCAAACCATGCAACTGATTTCATTAAGATTTTCACTATCTTTTATGGATTTTTCACGGATTATTACATGTATGATATAGCTTCATTGCATCGGCGCGGAGGTCGCTTGTATGGGGTAAAAGAAGTCGCTGAAATACTGACTGATTGAAGGTTCAATGCACATCCAAAATTAGTGGCTCAAACTCGAAAATTACAACGTAATGGAAACGTTATATACGTATCTTTTGAATTCACGGTCTACACAATAACAGAAATCTATCGAAGGATTGGAAGATGTGTTTCTGATCTTTTCTACTCCACAAAATTAGTAACATAATAAAAATATTTTCATTTCAGTTGAGACAAAGTGCCCTAAAGAAAGAAGATGCAGACCTGCAGCTAGAGATGGAAAAGTTAGAACGGGAAAGAAACCTTCACATTCGGGAACTAAAACGAATACACAACGAAGACCAAAGCCGGTTCTCTCAACACCCTGTGCTCTCTGATAGGTAAGTTTTTGTACTTTGAGCCGATTTGGCATTCTTGCGTAAATACATTGTTGCCGCAATCTCGATGTTTGGTGTGATGTCGGCCATCATATATCGTCATTTAGTGCTGTTATTTTGTTGCCAATAGAATCCTTTATTATTCGATTAGTTACTCATGGCAAATTAAAATCGATCGTATTCCTTATATAAGAAAACAGAACACAATGAAAATGGAATGTGTAGTCAGGCAGGTCTGTCAACTGATATCCAAGTTTATTTTCAACTTGTTTCATGACAAGAAACTTGAGTGGATACGAATCAAAGAAACCAAAGTATCAGCTACCGAAACTTGCTTTACATACTCTAGTAATTAAGAACTTTAAAACAACCAACATACATGTATAGATGACGGAGATGTGATGCAACAAACTTGAATTAAAAAAAATTCACTTCATTTTTAAAATTGAGAAGCACTTCATTTTTAAAAATTGGTCAAAAGGTTACAAATGATGTATTTGCAGTAATAGACAGCTTACCACAGAGTTTCTTAAACGTTTAAAGCAACGAAACACTTAACCAAGCTCTTTTATTTTATGGAACCCCAAACCCAAAGCTATTATGAATAATAGCCACAGCAATTTAATTTTGCGGAACCAGGATGCCTTTTCTAGGGAAAACCCACTTTAGAAATCACTGGCTTACACGATCGTCTATTAGTTTTTTAATTGTGCGGTATGAATTTGCAGATATCTATTACTAATGCTGCTGGGCAAGGGCGGGTTCAGCGAAGTGCACAAGGCGTTCGATCTCCGCGAGCAGCGGTACACCGCCTGCAAGGTGCACCAGCTCAACAAGGACTGGAAGGAGGACAAGAAGGCCAACTATATCAAGTGAGTCCGTATACGCACTCCACTTACTTACCTCTTATTTTATAAAATTACAGATCCTCCTAATTCACTGACTCATCAACGCCCAGCCCAAACCCTTAGGGCTAGAAAGCTGAAATTTGGCCAAAAGGTGTCTTTTATGACGTAGGCAAGCACTAAGAAAGGATTTCGCAAAATTTCAAAGGGGGTGAAATGGGGGTTCTAAGTTCGTAAGGAGAAAACTTTTTTTGACATTTTGACTCGAAACTTCGTCAAGATAGCAATTTCGAGATTTTTAGAAAATCATCCCCTAAGGCCTAAGGGATCAAGAATGAAATGGGTGACCAAAAGAGTTGTTTGCGCGAGCGAAGCCTCTGGAAAAAGCTAGTTATTCATATTTTTTGTACCAGTACCTACTCTTCCCAGGTATACAGTAAAAGTCTGTAGGAGGGATGCGAGGGTTTCCCTGTTTAATTGGCGAAAGGCTGACTACCTCTCACCATTATACATATACAACTTGTTCCATCTGATAACCCTCACAATTTGTGCCAAATGTGGCATCTAGTGTTTGTAGAACCACTGATGCTCTGCCTACCCCGATAGAGATTATAGGCGTGAGCGTATGTATGTTTATGTATGTACTAATTTTTGTTACTGAAATACAGTTACGTTTATAAGCTACGTTAAACCAAGTCAGAGGCCATTTGGCAGTTTGAAAACTCGGACACCAGCTGCCCTAGCATATGCAATGAGACTGCCTCATGAAATGAACCCTATTTGCATTAAGAGAACTTTTCATTTCCCTTGCGTTTGAATTTGGATATGCGTCTATTAGCAATGGATCTATATTTAGTCGCATAACAACTTTTGTAATAATCTAATTGAGAATAACGTTTATAGGACTAATTATATTTTACCATAACTAAAATCATACATGTGTTGTTATGGAAAATTAATATTAGGCAAATTATTATGCGTCTCATCAATAGTCAAATTGAATATAGAACCACAGACCGTTATGCTTAAAAATCATAATGCCAAAAAACGATTGTGCAAGTTTCATTATGACAGTATAAATTATGCTACATTCATTGTGCCAAAGTAAATTAGGAAGAAAAAATTTTGCGAGTAAAATGTGGCCCGCCAGCCGCATGTACGTGCCCGCCCGGAATTGATTATTGAGTGCGCGCCATTTTCAGAGTTCGATAGTTAATGGTGAATTATGTGGATTTTTTTCAAAAGTGGTAAACCTGTAAGTAAGACAAAGTTTGCAATAATTCGATTCTGTTACTTCTGCTCGCGAGAGATCGAAATCGACGTCATCTATGGTAACAATAACATATACAAAGTAAATTATTTTTGAAAAAAGTTTAACATCTTGTTTGATATAGGTTCAGTACTTTTTAATTTGAATTGAACACGGGAAATCAAATTATTACAGATAAACTTATTGCCTGCGAACGCAACTACAGATTTTTTTAACCAGAATAGATTGGTTTCATGTTACCTGTTAATGATTTTTTAATTAATTTGAAATCAGTTAGTTCACTTGCCGTTACAAATTACCAACATGTTTTGTGATTAATACAAAGTACCTACTGGTGGCTAAGTTGCTAGAGGTTGCTTATAAGTGAAAATTAACAGTTGAGTCAATAATGAAATCGAATATGAAATATGTCGTTTTTAATGCAGCAACAACGTTTTAAAACTAGACTTAATTTATCCAAGATTGATAAATCAATTTTTGATTTCCAAAATTGTTAACTAGTTTATCGTAGTAGGCAGTTCTAGCTTGACCTTAGTTATGAAATGCTGCTGTGTTCCGTCGGTGCGTAGGAGTACCTGTGCCTTAATAGGCATTTTCTGGGTTAACTCGCTCCATCGTCGACCTCATCTACGACCTTGGTCAAGATTGGTCGAGGTCAAGCCATCTTATAATAAAATAAAGAAAATAAAATTTGGCTGTTAAGTTTCGAGTTCTTTAAATGGTGGGTTAAATCCCCTTATTTCATGATCATTGTAAGCAGAAGTAAAAATACCATTCTTATAGTAATCTTACTTCTGTATATTGGGTAACTTTAACTAGTTAGCGAAAATTAAGGAAGTGAATCAATAAATAAACTAAACAACTTTTCCCGAGGAACATAGGTCGAAATATGAAAAAAATATTATGCCTCTCCATACAACTTGTGCTATCAGCCGATTGGCTTAGTATGGAAATAAATAATGTATATTTTAGCAATTTTAAATGAGTTCCTTCAGGAAAGTTGTTTAGTTTCACCCCTTAAAGTTTCGCTAACTAATTTAAAACATTATAAATGTGACTGTTTGTTTGTCTTTCACGTCGTCGCAACTTTGCTACGAATATGATTTTATGCGAAAAGTTGGTTGGAGAATGAGTCAGTGACGTAATCTTCTATTCTATACGGACTCTATGCGGGCAGAAATTTCCTACCTACTAAATAAAAATAAAATCAAATATTTCAGGAATATATTTCATATGATATTTTCGTTTGTTTCAGACATGCGTTACGGGAGTACAACATTCACAAAGCACTTGATCACCCCCGGATCGTGAAGCTTTATGATGTTTTTGAAATCGACGGCAATTCTTTCTGTACAGTTCTAGAGTACTGCAATGGTCATGATCTCGATTTTTATCTCAAACAGGTGAGTATTGTCTGTAAATGTAAACCACATTTAAAATTGTACATCTTTTCCACTGACTCTACATTTATTAGGGATAGCTAGCTACTCTTTGTCGGCAAGGGAAATGCAAATCAAAGACCAAAAAACTGCGAAACAAATGCGTCAATCTATTAAAACACTGTAAATCTAATGTAGATGTATAAAAACAGGCACATTTATGTTTACAGCATTTATATAAAATCTCATACATTTATTACTATGGAGGGAGTGAGTTTCTTCCTCATACTAAGGCCTTAGTATGAAAAGTCTGATAAAAAAAAAAAAACATTTTTGGGGAAAAATGTTTATGTTCATGTGGAGAATCACGCTCAATATCGATAGCTAATATAAAGCAATGAACGACAACCTTATTAATCAAATCCCTGTTTACCATTCCAGCATAAGACTATCCCAGAACGGGAGGCGCGATCGATCGTGATGCAAGTAGTTTCAGCGTTGAAATATCTGAATGAGATCAAGCCGCCAGTGATACACTACGACTTGAAGCCTGGCAACATCCTGCTGACCGAAGGCAACGTCTGCGGAGAGATCAAGATCACAGACTTCGGCCTCTCCAAGGTCATGGATGAGGAGAACTATAACCCCGACCATGGCATGGACTTGACCAGCCAGGGCGCGGGCACTTATTGGTAAGTTTACTTCTGTCTTTTAAGTTTTAACCCAAACTACAAATTTTGCAAGCTTTTTTAAGTATTACTTCTCTTGGCCACAAATAGGTCGACGACGATGAAAGTTTTATAGAAATACATTCATACATGCTTTTAAATGTTATTGTTCATGTCCATTGTATCAGGCTTGGTGTTGACGGGTATGTTGTGCAACTAGATTTAGGGCAGTCAATTATGTTGAGAAGACCGTCATTGATTGTTCATTCGCTCGATGATTGCGGTGATTATAGCAGTTTTAGGGTTCCCTAGTAAACTACGAACCCTTATAGTTTCGCCATGTGCGTCTGCTCCGGTTTTTCTCAGAGATCCTTGTGACTACGAAGCTAAAATTTGGCACAATCATACATTAATAATCACGCCGACAAAACTTTGAACAAAATCTTGAAAAGATTTTTTTTTGGGGTACCGCACAACTTTGCGCGTGAAGATAATTAGAATTTGGTTCGTTGTCTTTGACGTGCGCGTTTTAATTTCATCAATAATCTTTGTAATATATCTCATGTGAATCGTTATCAGTGACATTTTATGATATATTAGTCAAGAACTAGGAAAGAGAAAATAATTAGATCTGTTTGTCTAACCACAACGGGATCTATCGCAGATACTTGATTTTATTGACATACTAGCATTCCCCCCAAGACTTCGTTACCGTGGGAATTCGGGAAAATCATGTAGCCTATATTACTCAGGGATAATGTGGCATTCTAATGGTGAAATAATTTTTCAAATCGGTCCAGTAGTTTCGGAGCCTATTCAATGCAAACAAACAAACAATCAAATCTTTCCTCTTTATAATATTGGTATAGATAAACACTGTTGTAATAAGTTCTATATCTTCAACCAGGTACCTGCCACCAGAGTGTTTCGTAGTCGGCAAAAACCCACCAAAGATCAGTAGTAAGGTGGACGTGTGGAGCGTCGGCGTGATCTTCTACCAGTGCCTGTACGGGAAGAAGCCGTTCGGACACAACCAGAGCCAGGCCACCATCCTCGAGGAGAATACGATTCTGAAGGCCACTGAAGTACAGTTCGCCAACAAACCTACAGTCAGTAATGAGGCTAAGGTGAGTCTGAACTTTTACCTTTGCTGTTACACTATTCGTGTGTTTATTCAATTTAAGGGCGTAGACCCACCGCTGCGCACGCTGTGCACGGTCACGCGGCGCATTTTAGCTACGAGGATTAGATCAAAATCTAATTTGAGCCTTAATGTCATACTCACTGAGTAGATAATCACCTGGCGTTTGTTCGTATTCATGTGTAGCGTGGTCGTGGGTTGCCACGTGGGTTGCAAATTTTTACCTGATTGCGGCGAAGCCCAATAGGAAGGTTACGTGTTTGACTTGTAGGTATGCTCCCATAACTTTATCAACGAATTTTAATGAATGTGCGGCGCGTGTCATATACAATTTTGAAAAAAATAGTGGCGGTTTTTATAATATTATTTTGTCTTTCTGGTATTCTTTAGTTAGGTGTAAGTTGTGTAGTATTTAAGGGTCTCGTTATTGACTGTGACTGCATACTTACTTTTTTCCTTAACCCGCTTGTAGTAGCTGAGGCACAGATGGTCGTGACTTTTAGAAAGGAGTAACGAGAGTGATATAGGAAAACATTATGAAATTAACATCCGCATCGGCCGACCCGACGTGGATGTGTAAGTGGGGTGATATTAAATTAGCTAGCGAAACTCTAGGGCCTGATCCTCTCCATGAAAGTGAATAGCTTTTTCCGAGAAACTTATATGAAATTATAACTTCGATTTCCTATATAAATCAAATCATCTGATCACAAAACTTATACAGAGAGGCAACTTTTTTTTCATACTTTGACCTATATGCTCCTTTGGAAAGTTATTCAGCTCAGTGGGCTGATGCTCATCCTCAATTTTCGCTAACTAATTTAAAATGATGTCAGACACGAGTGTAGGAACTATAATATTCGTTGCAGAGTTTCATCCGAGCGTGCCTGGCGTACCGCAAGGAGGAGCGTATCGACGTGTTCGGGCTGGCGCGGCACGAGTACCTGCAGCCGCCGATGCCGAAGCCGCGGGGCGCGGGCGGGGGCGGCGCGGGGGGCGCGGGCGCGGGCCCGGCGCAGGCGGCCGCGCCCTCCTTCGCGGGGCAGCTGTTCGGCGCCGGCTCGTCGTCCTAGCCGCGCCGCCGCCGCCCCCGCGTCCGCCCGCGGCCGGCGGCGCCCTGACCCCGACGCCCCCACACAGTGCCGGCACCACATGACACCCTGCATCTCTATATACTACACCATACTATACCTCGATACGTACACTGAGCCCCGTATTACAGGAGACTCGAGTCTTGATCTATACTTAAGTATTG